>ONZH01028474.1:0-15986 GCA_900303285.1 Rhinella marina | reverse complement strand
CCACTCTACAAACAATTTAGCCGGATAGGGGACGTATCAGAAGTTGCACTCATGTTTGTTTTTGTTCTTCTTTTATCTGCCTCCTGACCTGTGATAGGCAGAGCATGGACATGTCCCCTTAGCTGCAGTGGGAAAAACACTCCCCTGGCAGGAGTAAGCTCTTTTTCCGTTTTCCGTGTTCGGAAAATCCATTAAATATGGGGTCCCAAGATAGGGGACGTATACGGTATTAAACTGAGAAGAATCGATACCATACGGGTTAAAGCAACAGTTTTCCCAAATCCAGTCCGGCTATTGTCACCACCACACACGCTAGCCCAGGGGGCACTCCTCTGGCTCTTCCAGCAAAACCTCCTTCCCCCCCACCTACATGCCCTCTCTCCAAACAATTTTCCCAGGTAGGGGGACGTATTAGATATTGTACTGATTTTGAATTGCCTCCTGCGATAGATGGGAATCAAACCCGCATCAACTGCTTGGGAAGTAGCTATGCTCACCACTATACCACCAGCAGGCACAGCAACTGATAAGAACAGATACTAAACTTGATGTCAGCTGCAGTGCCAGCATGAATAGTGGTGTCACCTGCAGGCGGTGATGGACCTTCGTTGCACCTAGTTGGGTGCTTCCCTAACATGTGATGGGCATGTGCCTCGCCTTTCTAGGTCTGGGTGAGCACAATTGCCATGAGGGTAACCACCAGGCTGTTGCCTGAGAATTTGGGGTAATGGTGGGATTAGGCAGCCTCAGAGGCATCCATGCATGCTGCCCCTGCTGTTTCCTGTCCATTTCCGTGGTGTTTCAATCATTTTCTGATGTTTCCAGGTTTTTACCCAGCCTTCCCTAGGCAGAGCCTTGGTCCCCCGCAAAAATGCTCGAGTCTCCCATTGACTTCAATGGGGTTCGTTATTCGAAACGAGCACCCGAGCATCGGGAAAAGTTTGACTCGAATAACGAGCACCCGAGCATTTTAGTGCTCGCTCATCTCTAATTACTTATAATTTATAAGTAATTAGAGATGAGCGAGCACTAAAATGCTCGGGTGCTCGTTATTCAAGTCGAACTTTTCCTGATGCTCGGGTGCTCGTTTCGAGTAACGAACCCCATTGAAGTCAATGGGAGACTCGAGCATTTTTGCAGGGGACCAAGGCTCTGCCTAGGGAAGGCTGGGTGAAAACCTGGAAACCTCAGAAAATGATGGAAACACCACGGAAATGGACAGGAAACAGCAGGGGCAGCATGCATGGATGCCTCTGAGGCTGCCTAATCCCACCATTACCTTAAATACTCAGGCAACAGCCTGGTGGTTACCCTCATGGCAATTGTACTCACCCAGACAAAGAAAGGCGAGGCACATGTCCATCACATGTTAGGGAAGCACCCAACTAGGTGCAACGAAGGTCCATCACCGCCTGCAGGTGACACCACTGCTCATGCTGGCACTGCTGTGCTATCCCCCGTCCCACGACGCAGGAACGATGGCAGACCAGGAGACACTGTTGTCTCACCAACTGTGCGGAAGAAAAGTGTCATCCTCCTACAATTCTACACTTGCTCTCAATTGAAAAAGGGATGTTCTTGCCGTGGCCTTCCTCATAGTGGCCGCTTCTGCGGACGACAGAGGTGGTGTACCTATTGACAGCCTGACCGAACATGATGGCAGACCGGGAGACACTCCCTCATGTAAAATTGTTTTGGAGTGTCTGCGGTTGACCCCTCTGTAAAATTTTTTTTTGTTTTCCCTGTTATTAGTTAATGTACAACCCATGGCTGGCATGGTGGGAATAAATAGGTTTTGCGTCACAGACGGTCCACTGCACCGTTACATTTTCTTCATTATTGCCAATTACTTTTTCACCAACTGTTGTCTGGCAATGATAAAGGGGGAGGTGAATCCACTGCGGAAGAAAGGTGTCATCCTCCTACAATTCTACACTTGCTCTCAATTGAAAAGGGGATGTTCTTGCCGTGGCCTTCCTCATAGTGGCCGCTTCTGCGGACGACAGAGGTGGTGTACCTACTGACAGCCTGACCGAACACGTTGGCAGACCGGGAGACACTCCCTCATGTAAAATTGTTTTGGAGTGTCTGCGGTTGACCCTCCTGTAAAATATTTTTTTTGTTTTCCCTGTTATTAGTTAATGTACAACCCATGGCTGGCATGGTGGGAATATACAGGGAAGCACCCAACTAGGTGCAACGAAGGTCCATCACCCATGCCCATGCTGGCACTGCTCTCCTATCCCCAGCCACACGATGCAGGCATAAGCCTGACACAGCATGGCAGTGACACCAACAAGTGACCAAGTTAAATGAGGAAGCAGGTGAGCCACCCAAAAATTTAGCCTGACGCAGCATGGCGGTGACAACAGAGTGACCGAGTTAGACTGAGGTAGCAGGAGGTGAAGCACGGATGGTAATTCGAAGGTGGAGGAGGAGGGGTTGGAGAAAGTGGCATAGTAATTCTGACAAACCGTGAACGAGGCATGCCCCGCAATCCTCCAAGTGGACAGTACATGAGCGGCCCCAGGGTCATACTCGGTCAGAGTATGTGAAATGTTCAGGGTGGCCGAACGCCGGGCTCGACAGCAGACCCGTTTCGGGTTATCGATTGTCGAAATGTTGGCTTACATCAAGTTTAGTATTTGTTCTTATCAGTTGCTGTGGCTATTGGTGGTAAAGTGGTGAGCAAAGCTGCTTCCCAAGCAGTTGACCCGGATTCGATTCCCGTCTATCGCAGGAGGCAATTAAAAGAAGAAACAAAAAAAAAATCTGTACAATATCTAATAAGTCCCCTACCCGGGTAAATTGTTTGGAGAGAGGGCCTGTAGGTGGGCGGCAGGCTGGGGGGAAGGAGGTTGAGCTGGAAGAGCCAGAGGAGTGCCCCCTTGGCTAGCGTGTGTTGTGGTGACAACAGCCGAATGGAGTTCGAATGACAACGCAGGACCCCAACTTAAAAATTTAGCATCAACCGGTACAGTTGTCAACTATGAGCTTGATCAAGTGTGGTATGTGTTCTATGTAATCTTCTCAGTTTAATACTGTATATGGCACCTATCCGGAAAAATAGTTTGGAGAGAGAGAAAGAGAGGAAAAAGACGTATTTTTAAAAGTGACGTTCAGTATAGATCAGTTAAAGAGAAAGAAAGGATTTTATGAAATGGATTTGTATCACTGAGAGCAAAAGAACAGATTTTATTACGTGACATGCAGTATAAATCACTTGGAGATAAAAAGGGAAATGTGCAGACTTGGGCTGCTATAGTGCAAACCACTATGGTGGTGACAACAGAGTGAGCGAGTGACACTGCGGGAGCAGGCGAACCACATAAACATTTTTTGTGGCCCTGTATGGCGGCGGTGACAACAGAGTGACTGAGTATGCGGTAGCTGGTGAAGCACCCAAAAATTTAGCCTGACACAGCATGGCGGTTACACCAATGACTTTGTCCGACTGAGAATGCAGTGAAATGGCTTTTGTTGAGCCTCCAAAAATTTTTTTATTTTCGGAGTACATAAAGTCTACCCTCAGCAAAAAATTTTTTTTAAATGTCGGTACTTGCGCCTCCTGAAAAATTGTTTTGGACTGTCTGTTTGTTTCTCCAAAAATTGTTTGGAGAGAGGGCCTGTAGGTGGACCTCTGGAAAAATTGTTTGGAGAGAGGGCCTGTAGGTGGACCTCCGGAAAAATTGTTTGAAGAGAGGGCCTGTAGGTGGACCTCAGGAAAAAATTGTTTGAAGAGAGGGCCTGTAGGGGGCCCTCCTGAAAAATTGTGGTAAGAGTGCCAGTTGGACCTCTGAAAAATGGCGTTTTTTTGATCAGCGTTAGGCAAAGACGATATGGAGGAGGAGGAGTAGAGAAAAGGAGTAGAGAAGAGGAATCGGATACATAAGTAATGTTAATCTTTAGCTGCTTTCCCCCAGAGGAGATTTGAATTCCGGTGAAATCCAGGCTTTGTTCATTTTAATAAGCGTCAGCCTGTCAGCGCTGTCAGTTGACAGGCGTGTACGCTTATCGGTGATGACGCCACCAGCTGCACTGAATACCCACTCTGACAGCACGCTAGCGGCAGGGCAGGCCAGCACCTCCAAGGCGTACAGCGCCAGTTCAGGCCACGTGTCCAGCTTTGAAACCCAGTAGTTGTATGGAGCAGAGTGATCGCTATGGACGTTGGTATGGTCAGCTAGGTACTCCCTCACCATCTTTCTGTAAAGCTCCCCCTTACTCTGCCTAGACTGGGGACAGGTGACAGTGTCTTGCTGGGGTGACATAAAACTGGCAAAGGCCTTGGAGAGCGTTCCCCTGCTAGTTCTGGACAAGCTGCCTGCTCGCCTCCTGTCCCCGCTACTTGGCCCACAGAACCATGCCCTCTGCCACTAGCGGCGTCAGATGGGAAGGATTGTTTCAGCTTGTGCACCAGGGCCTGTTGATATCTATTCACTCTCATACTCCTTTCCTCTGCAGGGATGAGAGTGGAAAGGTTCTGCTTGTACCATGGGTCCAGGAAAGTGAACACCCAGTAATCGGTGTTTGAAAAAATGCTTCTAACACGAGGGTCACGGGATAGGCAGCCTAACATGAAGTCTGCCATGTGCGCCAGAGTCCCAACACGCAAGAATTCCCTCTCCTCACTGGCCTGAATCTCCATTTCCTCCTCCTCTTCAGCCCATACACGCTCAAGAGTTAAGAAGGACTGAGCACTGGTACCCTCTTCTGTTTCGCCGACATTATCCTCCTCTTCCTCCTCATCCTCATCCCCCTCCTCCGATAGGCGCTGAGAAACAGACCGGAGGGTGCTCTAGCTATCAAGCGACGTATCTTCCTCCATAGTCTCTTGTGACAAGCGCAAAGCATCCGACTTGATACTGAGCAGTGAGTTTTTCAACAGGCAAAGCAGCGGGATGGTGAGGCTTATAATGGCGACATCGCCGCTGACCATCTGTGTTGACTCCTCAAAGTTGCTCAACACCTGGCAGATATCAGACATCCACGTACACTCCTCATTGTAGACTTGAGGAATCTGACTGACCTGACTACCAGTTCTGGTGGAAGTTGACATCTGGCAGTCTACAATCGCTCTGCGCTGCTGGTAAACTCTGGATAACATGTTTAATGTGGAATTCCATCTCGTTCGCACAACAGTCGGTGAGCGGGCAGTTGTAGGCGGCGCTGCGCTGCCCTGAGAGTGGCAGCATCTGTGGTCGACTTGCGGAAATGCGCACAGATGCGGCGCACCTTGGTGAGCAAATCACACAGATTGGGGTATGTCTTGGGGAACCGCTGAACTATTAGATTGAACACGTGGGCCAGGCATGGCACATGTGTCAGTCTTCCGAGTTGCAGAGCCGCCACCAGGTTACGTCCGTTGTCACACACAACCATGCCTGGCTTGAGGTTCACCGGTGCCAGCCACACATCGGTCTGTGCCGTGATGCCCTGTAACAGCTCTTGGGCGGTGTGCCTTTTGTCACCTAAGCTCAGCAGTTTGAGCACCGCCTGCTGGCGCTTACCCACGGCACTGCTGCTGCGCCTAGAGCTACCGACTGAAGGCGCCATGCCCACGGATGGTAATTCGGTGGAGGAGGAGGAGGGGTCGGAGGAGGAGGCATAGTACGTCTGAGAGACCGTGACCGAGATAGGTCCCGCAATCCTCGGTGTGGGCAGTACATGAGCGGCCCCAGGGTCAGTCTCGGTCCCAGCCTCCACCAAGTTAACCCAATGTGCCGTCAGTGATATATTGTGTCCCTGCCCGGCAGCACTTGTTCACGTTTCTGTGGTTAGGTGGACCTTCTCCGAAACAGCATTGGTCAGGGCACGGATGATGTTCTGTGACACGTGCTGGTGTAGGGCTGGGACGGCACATCGGGAAAAATAGTGGCGGCTGGGGACCGAATACCGAGGGGCAGCCACCGCCATGAGATTGCGAAAGGCCTCGGTCTCTACCAGCCTATAGGGCTGCATCTCCAGGCTCAGCAATTTGGAGATGTGGACGTTGAGGGCTTGGGCATGTGGGTGGGTGGAACTGTATTTCCTCTTGCGCTCCAGCGTCTGCTGTAAAGACAGCTGAACGCTGCGCTGGGACACATTGGTGGACGCTGTGGAGGATCGTGGAGGCGAAGTTGTGGTTTTCCGACGGGAGGCGCTCGTGCCGGGGTCCTGGGCAGGGGGTTGACTAGCAGAGGCAGCGAGTGACACAGGGGAAGGAGCAGTGGTGTGACCCGCAGGAGGTGAACGGCCTTGGTTCTATTGAGTGGGGTGTTTAGCACTCATATTCCTGCGCATGCTAATGGTGGTTAGGCTAGTAGTGGTGGCACCCCTGATGATCCTGGTGTGGCACAGGTTGCACACCACAGTCCGTCGGTCATCCTCACTTTCTTTAAAGAACCTCCAGACTTGCGAACATGTAGGCCTCGCCACGGGAGCTTCACTACGTGAAACAGTTGCTGCTGATGCACCAGCTCTGGCCCTGCTTCTCCCTCTGGCCACACCACTGCCTCTTACAACCTGTTCTGGTGCAGCACTCGCCTTTGCCACAGAGGCACTGTCTTCACTCGGCTTATCAACCCAGCTTGGGTCAGTCACCTTGTCATCCTCCGATTCTTTTTTCTGCTCCCCCATCAGACTTCCTGCCCTGACAACAACATCACCACTGTCTGACAACCGTGTCTCCTCATCGTCCGACACCTCTTTACAAACTTCTTCTACTAAGTCAATATTGTCATCATCATCATCACCCACAGACTGCGACAGTTGGAAAACTTGGGCATCGGGAACGAGGTCAGCAGCAACCTGAGAAGTGGTTCGTGACTCTGGGAAGGGTCCAGAAAACAGTTCCTGAGAGTATGCCGGATCGCATTCCAAATTTTCCTGGGAGGGGGCAGACTGGGGGGAAGGAGGTTGAGGTGGAGGAGCCAGAGGAGTGCTCCCTTGGGTAACGTGGGTGGACTGCGTGGAAGACTGACTGGTGGACAAATTACTTGAAGCATTGTCCGCAATCCACGACATCAGCTGTTCGCACTGTTGTGGTTTCAACAGTCCTCTACCACGTGTCCCTGTAAGTTGAGACATGAATCTAGGGAGTGTAGCTCTGCGGCGTTCCCCTGCTCCCTCATCAGCAGGTACTGTCTCACCCTGCCCAGGACCACGGCCTCTGCCCCCTGCAGTAATTGAATGCCCACGCCCACGCCCTCGTCCTCGACTCCTAGCCCTGGGGTTCAACATTTTCTGTATATAAGTGTATTATATTAAAAAAAATAAAATAAATGTGCCTGCTGTACTGAAACCCACAAACTTGTTCAATCTGAACAAGTAAATATATAGGTGGATAAGTTAGATCAAAATTACGTACGTTATTACGTACCGTGCAGTATGGAGCAATTACACGGAAACTATTAGATTAGGCAGACTTGGTCTGCTTAGTTGCAACCCAGACAAATGTCGCACAGAAATTTTTGTAATCTAGCTGTATCAGTGACAGCAAAAGACCTTTTTTAATTAAGTCACGTACAGAATGTGTCACCTGGACAGAAAATACGGATTGTGTTAAGTGGACAGCTGAACTGTGACACACAGAATGGTTCCACACAGCTGTTTGAAATGGATTTGTATCACTGAGATATAACAATAAAAAAAAGGGTTATATATGGCGATAGCTGCACTACTAGTGCCAGCCAGCCCAGCCAGGAGACCAAAAAAAAATGTCTTGTAGCCCTTAGAAGGGCGGTTGGGTTCTTTTTAGATCACTCCTGCCTAACAGAGAACTAAATTCAGGCCCTAACACTGTCCCTGAAACGCAGCAGCTCTACCCCTAACGACATCCAGACAGCATCTGAGCCGAGCACGGCGGGCAGTCACTAGTATATTCCAGGGTCACCTGATCAGGCCAGCCAACCCCTGCTATCGACATGTAAGGGCCCCACGTGATGCTGGGTGTACCGCAGAGTCTCCTGGCTTGTGATTGGCTGAGTTTATAGGCGCCAAAAATGCACAATGCGGAAGTTGCCATTTCCTCGAGCATGGCGAGATACTCGTCCGAGCAGCGAGTACTTACGAGTACCATAATACTCGAACGAGCACCAAGCTCGGACGAGCATGCTCGCTCATCTCTATTGATCACCCATCAACCTTAGTTCATAGGTATGACCACAAACCAAGTCTGTTTCGTCGGCTGCGTAAACAATATTTCACCGAAATTTCCTTTTCATGGACTACTGTGAAATATGAAAAGGGCAATTTAGAAACCGTTCTTATATCACAAGAATTTGAATAAATAATTATCATTACATTACGCAGATAAATGACAGGGGAGGCATCTGCAAAGCTATTTTCTTATCCACTTTTCTTTTTTTGTTCTTCACAAATGCAATGAGATGCAAATTGAAATGACAACAAATTACAATGCAGTTATCAACAAGCTAACAAGAAGAACACAGAATACTTGGCACGTGTCTATTTAAGAAAGGAAAAAGTAAAAACAAAATTATAAACACATACAGAGAATTTTAAAAAATCCAATGTCTCGTTATAAAGGAATTAAAGAACTCAAAGGAGTTGAATAATTAGTGAAACATATTTTTTTTTTTTTTACAAAAGGGTCAGAATGGCTTAAAGGAGTTTTCCAATTTACATCAACCTCCTTAAAATAACCATTTATGGAGGTCGCTGTAACTTTATATTATTAATATAGTATGTATTTCTTTTACCTTTATTGCTCCCATCATCTGTTCTGGGCTGTGGTCATATGACTATGTCCATGGAGCTCTTTTTTTCACATGATCATGTCCATGGGTGTGTCAAAGCAGCAACAGGGGCAGTGACATGGTAGTGTCTACGTAACTAGTTGGGTGGGAGGAGCTAAAAAGCAGCTGGGTATAGTTAGAGGCAGTGCTGGAGATTTGGCAGAGAAAGGGAAGTGCATCATGGGTTTGGTTAGATACAGCAACATGAAGTACAGACAAGATGGAAACAAACCTGAAGGATCTGTTGACATGGTAAAATTGGCTCAGGAAAGTCCAAATAGAAAAAGAAAAGCATGCAGAAGATGTACATGAGTTAAACAACCACATGAGCGTGTCTGCTGACAGCAATAATAATCATGGAAAACCCCTTTAAAGGGATTATCTCACAAAAAAGTTTTCTTCACATCAATAGCCAGTGATCCCGATTTTGGAGGGTCTCAATTGTCAGTTCACCCATTTATTCATTTCTGTGGGGCTGATATAGATAGAGCTTTGTTAGTCACAATGAAATGTGCTTTACTGCTCCACTCAGGGAGAAAAAACAAGGACTCTCTGCTCTTTGGATTGCTGGGGCTCCCAACAATCTGTGATCCAACATTTAACACTTATCCTATGGATAGGTGATAAATACTACTAAAGGAATGACCCCTTTAAAAAGATAGACGTAGTCTACATGTCTTCCTCTGAAGCTGTGGCAGATGAAGGAGAAGTGCATCATGGGTTAGGTTGGAATCAGCAACAGGAAGTGCTACATACAGGATAGAAAATGGTTCACAAGAGTCCAAATAGAAAAAGGAAAGCAAGTGAAATGTGTACATAAGGTAAGCATCTACATGAGCATATTTGTTAAAAGCCATGGTAATCATGGAAAACCCCCTTAAAGAGATTATCTGGCTCCCCGCAAAAAGAGGATATGACACCACTACCACCACCACCAGCAGTGTCACCCAGCATCTCCACACTGTCCCATAAAAAATGTTCAGCTGTCCATCCCCCAAACACTGGAGAGAAAGAGGAAGTACCCAGCTACCCAGCTACCCACCCACAAGCCCTGGCTCTGAATGCCAGCATTTCAAAATTCCTGACCTTTGAAATGCTACCTTTCTGTATGGTGGAAATGGACGGTTTAAAAACTTAATGACGATGGCTGTCCCACAGTACGTGGTTCCCACCTGCCACTATTTTTCCAGGTGAGCCAATTCTTGCCCGGCGCGAACAAGTGGAGGACAAAATCAGGTGTGCATCAGTGGCAAGGCACACAACCACTGATACATGGGCCAGTAGGCACAGGCAGGGACGTTATATCTTCCTAACTTCCCAATGGGTAAATGTAGTGGTGGCTGGGCGTGAGGCGGAAAGCGGTTTGGCGCATATCTTAATGCCACCGAGGATTGCTGGATGTTTCTCGGTGCCTCCTGTTGCCTCCTACTCCACTTCCTCTTAAACTGCCTCCTCATCCGGTCAGCATAACACCTGCAGCAGCGACTTCAGCACAGCCATGGGTAAATGACAGCTGGCTGTTCTGATACTCCTCTGTTTGGGGGAAACCCCCCTACGGGTTTGCTCATCTCTATTTGTATGTATTTGTTCAATAAAGTTCCTCTCCAGACATAGGAAATGTGACCACTCATCCAAACATAGGCTGCAGAAGTGACCTAGTTCAGCCAGGGGCTGCCCCCATAGTGTCTGCACCATGTTGTGATGGCTAGGCACGTCCAAAAATTGGGATTACAGATACAGAACTTCGATACAAAGTTTATTTTAATGGAACATTTTCACAATATATGATTTTCTTTGTTTATAAATTGTACAAATATGTATTTCTGATTGCAATTTTTCTACCTAATATATGACTGGCAGCAAAAAAGACTTTGCTGTATTTTCTGATCATAATAAGAAAAGGACATGTAGGCACACAGTAGCTTGAAACATCCAGGCATGTCATTACAACTGTTGCTTGGTAACTGACTGTCAACGAGGTCTGTATGACCAAGCTACAAGGAAAAATGTCTATTGTGTAACTTACATTTCAAACTTACATTCTGCTTTAATGGTTCATATTTGCCACTCTATGAAAAAGGTGAGCTCCTAATAGCATGATCACTCCATTTCATCAGATTCTTCTACACTCTACCATTTTCTTGTGTTATTAAAGAGAAAAGCTGAAGCATTAAATATGAATTTATCTCCTTGACAACAGAGGTCACACAGAACCTCACCAGAAGACGCTGCCAGAAGCTACGGAAAAGTTTCTAAAAGAAGGAACTGAGGGTCTTTCAGAAGCACAATACTCTTGGTACATTCTCTCTAAGTGCAATTTTTGAAGATAATCGTGCATACTTGCTGCGCTGTTCAGATGTAATTTATTTAAATGTATGTATTATAGAGAGAGAAAGACATTTTGGGCACGCACTTTAGAAACCATTCATGATTTTCTTTGAACATGGAGTTGTTTTCATAGTCATTTAGGAAAATTAGTGTAAAATTTTACATTGAATAGGTGTGAATGAGGGAGGGAGAGTCCAGTGGAAGATTTAGTCAAATATAGTTGGCTTTAAGACATGTATCGCTGTCTGTGGCACTGAATTCCATTCTTTTATTAGGACCGAAGAAAAAAGTGTATACCTCGAGAGAAGTACTAGATCATTTTAAAAATATAACTCGTAATGCTAAATGTATAGTGGCTTACCAACTGACTTGAGATGGATTAAGATGTGCACTGTCCACTATTCCCCCTTAATCGTGTTGCAGCTCCAATTATATTCATAATATCTGGATAATACCTGGATGACAGATTACCCTCGGATTTTATTGGAATTTATCATATGGATTTTGGAATCGACTATATGGACATCAGTTTCATACTGTAAAACCAATGAGTACTAAAGAATAGAATTTATAAAATCCATTTGGTTTAGCCATACAGCTAAACAACAGAACGCTCAAGCACAACAATCTTGACAACAACTGAGCCGAACAATGCTGAAACCTGGCAGCTCCATTTACTGATCGGAGAGCAGCGACCACGTGGGACGCCATGTGGGTTGCTGAAAAAAGGCGCGCTGATCGGGTGCGAGTCCTACACACTGCCGGAGGACGGGATCCTTGCAGCGAGAGGCACGCACAACACGGCGATTGCAGGAGGGGTAATGTACACAAAATATACCTGCAAATTCAGCACTTTATTATATGAGTCTGCTTGCATTTTCCTAAATAACAAACAGATACTGAAATCTTTTGGGGACTATTCCAACTAATCTACAAAAGTGACTGTTGAAGTTAAGGGCACCAAGCCTTAGCCCTCTTTTGGAACACAATATTACATTAATTGTACAAATAAGACAAACCTATTTATTAGAGATGAGAGAATCATTCAAAAAATTATTCGCCGAACATTCAACGAACTTTTCCTAAAATTCGTATATTCGCCGAATAGATTTGTTGTATTTGCTTACAAAATATACGTTATTATGTGCTATTAGCGAACATCCACTCACTAATAACGAACGTTCATTTACAAAATGTACGCAACTTCTTAGAAGACATACGCATGAGCGTACAAATAGTTTACGAATCTCAGCATACTATTGGCTAAGCGATTAAGTAATACGCAGGCACGTACGAGGAGAGGCCGCGGTGTGCACTCCTCAGAGGCAGAGCGAATATTCGAGACATATATATGGTAAAGTGTAAATACATTATTATAGGTATAATATAAAAATGTTAAATATCACCTACCTAGTATGCTCACGGACACGTTTAAGTCTCTTTTCTTCTGACGCTTGTCATAGAACTGGAGCAGAGTCCCAAACTCAGTCGCAATTTGTAATCCACATAGGTAAAATTGTAATCCAAATGGGTAAAAAAAAGCAGCAAAGGTTCCTTAAAAAACCCTCTTTCAAGGGGCTCCCCAAATAACCTGAAAAGGGGGAAAAAGGGATGAGGCGCACAAATGCGCAACTTAATTTCCTGAGTTGCCTCGTCATCCTCCCGCGCTGGCAAAAGGGGCGGAACTACTAGGGAGGAGTCTGCATCGCTGAATTAAATTCGTACGCAACAGCGTATAGAGTAACTACCAGGGCAAACTCTGCATCGCTGAATTCGTACGCGACAGCGTATAGAGTAACTAAATTATACGTAGAATAGCGTATAATTTATAGGACACACTACGTAGCGAATGCGCACAAAAGTGAAGCAAATCACCTAATATTCGGATTCGCTTCGCAGCTGAAAAATCCCAAGATTCGATACGAATCTACGAAGCGGCGAATAGATTCGCTCATCTCTACTATCTATATCAATACCCACCAAAGCTGAAGAACCAGCAAAATATTGGTCCGTTTATGTGATTTAACGTGCTATCCATTGAACCACCTATATTTATATACTTATATATTTTTATATATTTATATTCCTACGTAGTCATGTACGCTGTGATTTATGTATACAGTTCGTCGGCGCCGACATAGGATTTAAATTAAGTGTCTATTTTTAATATTTAAATAAATTAGTTTTTTTTTTACTATTCACTACATGTCCCATATGTGAGTGTGCCTGTCAGAAAATCCTATCCTTATCCTATCCATTTTAAAAATGTCTTTTTATTCAAAATATAGAGAAAAAAAAACCTCTCCAAAAACCTTTTCCCATGCTTTACAGCTCTATGCAAAAGAGTGACAGGGACAACTGACCAAAATCTAAACATTCTGATCAATTTTTTAAAAAAATTTTTTTTAGTCAATTGTGATCAAATATCATATCCCAATTAGAGATGAGCGAGTAGTGAAATATTCGAAAGTTCGAAATTCGATTCGAATAGACCGCGAAATTCGACTATTCGACCGAATATCGAATCCTATTAAAGTCTATGGGAAAAAAATGCTCGCCACTTGGAAATCTCAATTCGACCACTTGGAGGTCACCAAGTCCACCCTGAAACCTCAGAAAAGGATGCCAACACTGCTGGAATGCAACTGGGACAGCAGGGGAAGCATGTCTGGGTGCATATAACGCGCCCAAGTCGCACTATTACGCCACTATCACAGCCTCTCAACAATACACTCCAAAGACAATGTAACAAATGTAACAATGTAAAGTGAGACCATACAAGGAAACCTTCTTTCCTCTACATTGCCATGGACCCCAAGCCAAACTAGACAAAAAAGAAGATAAAATTCTGCACCCCTTAAAATCACGTTGCCTATGACAACCACAGATGGCATAGGCAAAGGGGAAAGCAAATAGACCCCACCCCTAATTGTCATTGTGTGTGTGTGTGTGAGATGTGGTCAGACATGTCTTCTTTAAAATGTAAAAACAACTCAAACACATGCAGAAGCCTTAAAATGCCCAAATTGTTGGCGCTTGAGATGTCAGTGACCCGACCTGGCCCAGTGTCATGTCTAGCAGGTAAAGCAGTGGGGATGTTGAGGGATGCGTAGGACCGCAAAAGGCAGGAAGAGGCCGTGGGCTGGCCAGAGGCTCATGGAAATTTGTGGAGGCCCAAGAGGTGGACCTCTTAAAGATTTTGTGGAGGCCCAAGAGGTGAGACCTCTGTAAAAGATTATGTGGAGGCCCAAGAGGTGAGACCTGTTAAAAATTATGTGGAGGCCCAAGAGGTGAGACCTCTTAAAAATTTGTGGAGGCCCAAGAGGTGAGACCTCTTAAAATTTGTGGAGCCCAAGAGGTGAGACCTGTTAAAAAATTATGTGGAGGCCCAAGAGGCCCAAGAGTGAGACCTCTTAAAGATTTTGTGGAGGCCCAAGAGGTGACACCTCTTAAAAATTATGTGGAGGCCAAGAGGTGAGACCTCTTAAAGATTTTGTGGAGGCCCAAGAGGTGACACCTCTTAAAAATTATGTGGAGGCCCAAGAGGTGAGACCTCTTAAAGATTTTGTGGAGGCCCAAGAGGTGAGACCTCTTAAAAATTATGTGGAGGCCCAAGAGGTGAGACCTCTTAAAAATTTTGTGGAGGCCCAAGAGGTGAGACCTCTTAAAGATTTTGTGGGACCCCAAGAGGTGAGACCTTTAAAATTTGTGGAGGCCCAAGAGGTGAGACCTCTTAAAATTTTGTGGAGGCCCAAGAGAGACCTCTTAAAGATTTTGTGGAGGCCCAAGAGGTGAGACCTCTTAAAAATTATGTGGAGGCCCAAGAGGTGAGACCTCTTAAAAATTTGTGGAGGCCCAAGAGGTGAGACCTCTTAAAAATTATGTGGAGGCCCAAGAGGTGAGACCTCTTAAAGATTTTGTGGAGGCCCAAGAGGTGACACCTCTTAAAAATTATGTGGAGGCCCAAGAGGTGAGACCTCTTAAAAGATTTTGTGGAGGCCCAAGAGGTGAGACCTCTTAAAAATTATGTGGAGGCCCAAGAGGTGAGACCTCTTAAAGATTTTGTGGAGGCCCAAGAGGTGACACCTCTTAAAAATTATGTGGAGGCCCAAGAGGTGAGACCCTTTAAAAATTATTGTGGAGGGCCAAGAGGTGAGACCTGTGTTAAAAATTATGTGGAGGCCCAAGAGGTGAGACCTCTTAAAGATTTTGTGGAGGCCCAAGAGGTGAGACCTTTAAAAATTATGTGGAGGCCAAGAGGTGAGACCTCTTAAAATTTTGTGGAGGCCCAAGAGGTGAGACCTCTTAAAAATTATGTGGAGGCCCAAGAGGTGAGACCTCTTAAAGATTTTGTGGAGGCCCAAGAGGTGAGACCTCTTAAAGATTTTGTGGAGGCCCAAGAGGTGAGACCTGTTAAAAAATTTTGTGGAGGCCCAAGAGGTGAGACCTCTTAAAATTATGTGGAGGCCCAAGAGGTGAGACCTCTTAAAGATTTGTGGAGGCCCAAGAGGTGAGACCTGTTAAAAATTATGTGGAGGCCCAAGAGGTGAGACCTCTTAAAAATTTTGTGGAGGCCCAAGAGGTGAGACCTCTTAAAATTATTTGTGGAGGCCCAAGAGGTGAGACCTCTTAAAGATTTTGTGGAGGCCCAAGAGGTGAGACCTCTTAAAAAATTATGTGGAGGCCCAAGAGAGACCTGTTATGTGGAGGCCCAAGAGGAGACCTCTTAAAAATTATGTGGAAGGCCCAAGAGGTGAGACCTCTTAAAGATTTTGTGGAGGCCCAAGAGGTGAGACCTGTTAAAATTATGTGGAGGCCCAAGAGGTGAGACCTCTTAAAAACATTTTGTGGAGGCCCAAGAGGTTGAGACCTCTTAAAGATTTTGTGGAGGCCCAAGAGGTGACACCTCTTAAAAATTAT
>ONZH01028473.1:0-49772 GCA_900303285.1 Rhinella marina | reverse complement strand
TACAGCGCCCATACCTCTTACATCCAGTAATAATACAGCGCCCCATACCTCTTACATCCAGTATAATACAGCGCCCCATACCTCTTACATCCAGTATAATACAGCGCCATCCATACCTCTTACATCCAGTATAATACCCCATATACAGCGCCCCATACCTCTTACATCCAGTATAATACACGCGCCCATACCTCTTACATCCAGTATAATACAGCGCCCCATACCTCTTACATCCAGTATAATACAGCGCCCCATACCTCTTACATCCAGTATAATACAGCGCCCCATACCTCTTACATCCAGTATAATACAGCGCCCCATACCTCTCTTACATCCAGTATAATACAGCGCCCCATACCTCTTACATCCAGTATAATACAGCGCCCCATACCTCTTACATCCAGTATAATACAGCGCCCCATACCTCTTACATCCAGTATAATACAGCGCCCCATACCTCTTACATCCAGTATAATACAGCGCCCATACCTCTTACATCCGTATAATACAGCGCCCCATACCTCTTACATCCAGTATAATACAGCGCCCCATACCTCTTACATCCAGTAATACAGCCTCATACCCTTACATCCAGTGACGTCTCCTCTGATGTAGATCTTCTCTTTCCTCATCTTCTCCTTTCAGGACCAGACGCCATTTTTCAGCCATTTCTTATCTCTGCAGTTTGACAGAAAAAAATCTTAGTTTACTACTTTTCCATCATCCTCCCATCTTAAGGACAAATCATCCTACCACCCCCAGTACTGTGCCACTAGTACCACACAGATAGTGCCCTTCAATAATATTGGCACACAGTGTCCTAAAATAACTGCGCCCAGCAAATACTGTCCCGTAATAGTGTGAAACATAACGTCCCCCAGAAATAACTGCGCTGATACTGTGGCCAGGGTGCCCCCCACAGTAATAGTGCCCCCTACAGTAATAGTGCCCCCCACAGTACTAATGTCCCCACTGTGCCCCAGAAGTAATAATGCTTCCAATGTGCCAGTAAGAAGTGCTCCCCACCCATAGATGCCCCCCAAATTATGTGCCAGTAAGAAATGCCCCAACAATGCGCCAGAAGTTCCCCCCATTGATTCCCCCCCAAAATCATGTGCCAGTAAGAAGTGCCCCCATGTGCCAGTAAGAAATGCCCCAGTGCCCCCATGTGCCAGAAAAATGCCCCTAGTGCTCCCATGCCATAAAAGAAATGCCCCCAGTGCCCCCATGTGCCAGTAAGAAGTGCCCCCAGTGCCCCCAGTGCCAGTAAAAATGCCCCAGTGCCCCCCTTGTGCCAGTAAAAATGCCCCCAGTGCCCCCATGTGCCAGTAAAAATGCCCCCATGTGCCAGTAAAAATGCCCCCAGTGCCCCATGTGCCAGTAAAAATGCCCCCAGTGCCCCAATGTGCCAGAAAAAATGCCCCCAGTACCAGTAAAAATGCCCCCAGTGCCCCCATGTGCCAGTAAAAATGCCCACAGTGCCCCCATGTGCCAGTAAAATGCCCACAGTGCCCCCATGTGCCAGTAAAAATGCCCACAGTGCCCCCATGTTCCAGTAAAATGCCCACAGTGCCCCCATGTGCCAGTAAAAATGCCCACAGTGCCCCCATGTGCCAGTAAAATGCCCACAGTGCCCCCATGTGCCAGTAAAAATGCCCCCATGTGCCAGTAAAATGCCCCCAGTGCCCCCATGTGCCAGTAAAAATGCCCCCAATTGAGCTCCGGTCGGTGACTGCTACAATAAAAAAAAAAATAAAAAATTAACACTTATACTTACCTCCATGGTGCTGGCAGCGATGCGATGCAGGCCTCTTCCGGCCTGTGTCCCGCGCTGTACGGCTCAGGCGGCGCGATGACGTCAAAAATACGTAAGACTTTTGATGCTTCCGTATGCTTCCGTATCCGTATTTTTGCGGAAAGTACGTCCGTACTTCCGTGCCGTATTTCTACTGAGCAAGGGAAACATACGGTCGTGTGAATGGGGCCTTAGTGTATGTTCACACAGCAGATTTTGATGCATTCTACAGCAAAAGCTGCCGTGGTTTCTGCCACAGTCCATCACTTTGATACAGTGGACCCACTAGTAGTTTATCCACACAGAATGGAGCTAAACCCCAAATGAGCTTCCTCTGTGGCTTCCAGTGGTGTCTGTCCGGACATGTCCCTTCTTCATGCAGTTGACTTTAAACCGCCGGCTGTGTGAACCCGCCATTTTCAAATAATGTACGGTGGACATCACATGAACACTGACTTGTGCGGATGAGAAATCCACAGAATGTTAATTCTTTCTGTAGATTTTCACAGTGGATTTTCCCCTTTGCAATGTGGATTTTGCTGTTGATTCATGGTTTACAATCTGCAGTGGAAACAAGTGAAAAAAAAAGTTAAAAATTACAAATTCTGAACCACCGGAGGTGTTTGTGGTGTAAGTCTGTCTTTGTTTTAGGCCCCATTCACACGAGTCTGCATCCAATCTGAATTTTTGTGTATTGGATCCGGACCTATTTATTTCAATGGGACAGCAAAAAATGTGGACAGCACTCCATTTGCTGTCCTCATTTGTATGTCCATTCCGCAGTCCCACAAAAGATAGAACATGTCTTATTCTTGTCCATTCTGCAGACAAGAATATGCATTGGTACCAAGAACAGATGCCAAACGGATGTCATCTGTATTTTTTGCAGATCTGCACTTTGCGGACCGCAAAATACATCCAGTCGTGTGAATGCACCCTTATGTTGCTGTCCAAATTCATGAAGTGGTGCCCGGATTTATTAAATTTGGCACAAGTACGATGTGGATTAGCCATTTCAGTGAAAACATACCAGAGGGTTGCCTGGTGTGGAGATTCACTTTTTTTGGGACTTTTTAAAAAGTTGCACATCATAAATTTCTGTACCATATTTTTTGGACTACAAGATACATCTAGGATTTGGAGCAGGAAAATAAGGAGAAAAATATTTTTCATCAGACCCCTAAATCAAACCCCCATTCTTCATCAGACCTCAGGTGAGACCTCAAAATCAGACCCCAAATCTCCATTAGACCTCAGATCAAACCCTTATCAGACCTCCACACTGCATCAGCCTCCATCAGCCCCAGATCAGACCACCATTAGCCTCAGATTAGACCTCCAAGCTCCATCAGACCTCAGATCAGACCCTCATCATACCTCCAAGCTCCATCAGCCTCAAATCAGACTCCCCAGCCTCCATCAGCCTCTGATCAGTCCCCTATCAGACCCTCAGCCTCCATCAACCTCAGATTAGACGCCCATCTTCACTCAGATAAGACACCCATCTGCCATTCATCACTCCCTGGACGTCTTCCGGCCCGTGCTACACTGTGACCTTACATCGCTCAGCGTCAGGTCACGGTACACGCCAGTATGCACTACATCCTGTTGCCATACGCAGTCAGGACACTGTCCAGAGCGGGGCCTATAAGACCAAGGAGGGTGAGTAGAGCCAGTGCAGCGCTGTCCTTAACTCCACATGCCACCCGCGTGCTGATGACTGCTTCCATAATGGAAGCAGTCATCAGCATTCAGCCTATAAGACGAAATGTCAATTTTGGGGGAAAAAGTGCGTGTTATAGTCCAAATAGTAAAGTACTTTATTTTACTCACTTATATAGCACTGACAAAGTCTGCAGTACTTTACAGACATTATCATTACTCGCTGTCCCCAGTGGGGCTCACAATCTACCGTATTTTTCGCTTTATAAGACGCACCTGATGATAAGACGCACCCCAGATTTTAGAGTAGGAAAATAAGAAAAAAATATTTTCCATCACACCTCATTTCAGGACATCACATCAGACCCCCATATCAGCCCTCCATGTCAGACCCCCATCAGACCTCAGATCAGCCCATCAGCCCCCATATCAGCCCACTGTGCCCCCATCAGACCTCAGATCAGCAGAATGTGCCCCCATCAGACCTCAGATCAGCCCATCAGCCCCCGTATCAGCCCACTGTGCCCCCATCAGACCTCAGATCAGCAGAATGTGCCCCCATCAGACCTCAGATCAGCAGAATGTGCCCCCATCAGACCTCAGATCAGCAGAATGTTCCCCCATCAGACCTCAGATCAGCCCACTATGGCCCCATATCAGCCCACTGTGCCCCCATCAGACCTCGGATCAGCAGAATGTTCCCCATCAGACCTCAGATCAGCAGAATGTGCCCCCATCAGACCTCATATCAGCCCTCCATGTCAGACCCCCATCAGACCTCAAATCAACAGAATGTGCCCCCATCAGACCTCAGATCAGGAGAATGTGTCCCCATCAGACCTCAGATCAGCAGAATGTGCCCCCATCAGACCTCAGATCAGCAGAATGTGCCCCCATCAGACCTCAGATCAGCAGAATGTGCCCCCATCAGACCTCATATCAGCCCTCCATGTCAGAACCCCATATGAGCCCTCCATGTCAGACCCCCATCAGACCTCAGATCAGGAGAATGTGCCCCCATCAGAACTCATATCAGCCCACTGTGCCCCCATCAGACCTCAGATCAGCCCATCAGCCCCCATCAGACCTCAGATCAGCAGAATGTGACCCCATCAGATCTCAGATCAACAGAATGTGCCCCCATCAGACCTCATATCAACAGAATGTGCCCCCATCAGACCTCAGATCAGCAGAATGTGCCCCCATCAGACCTCAGATCAGCCCACCCAGCCACATAAGGTTAAAATAAAAAACTCTCTTACCTCTCCTGCGCCGCGGCTCCGCTCCTGGTCCGGCGCTCCTCTGCCTTCTCTGGCCGGCGCTGCACAGTCACCGGACTGCGTGCAGTGTCATTGTGCGTGCATTACGAACTGAGGCTGTACGCGGTTAGGACAGTGTAGAGCCGACCCAGAGAAGAAAGAGGAGCGCCGGACAGGTAAGAGAGGTTTTTATTTTAACCTTATGTGGCTGGGTGGGCTGATCTGAGGTCTGATGGGGGGTCCCAGCACCTTATACATACAAGTGAGCGCTTCCATAATGGAAACGCTCACTTGTATTCGCTTTATAAGAAGCACCACTTTCTCCCTACTTTTAAAGCGAAAAATACGGTAAGTTTACTATCATTATGTCTTTGGATTGTTGGAGGAAACCAGAGAACCCGGAGGAATCCCACACAAACACGGGGAGAACATACAGACTCCATGCAGATGTTATCCTTGGTTAGATTTGAACCTAGGACCCCAGCAGTGAATGAGACATACCAATGTTCTAACCTCTAATCCTGACCAATTTTTCACTCCACTTCTGAAAGTTACACAAAATGTGGGCAAATGTTGTGAGAATATGCAGTGCGACGTCACTTGCGACTCTTTTACGCCACAAAACTGATGTAGCAGATTTGATAAGTGACCTCCTATGAGATTAGTTCCATTGGTTTGTTTGCTACAAAATTTGCTCGTTAGGAGCAGTTATTGATAAGAAAAATAGATTTTTTAAAAATATTTTGTATACAAATATTACATTTCTTATTACATTATTTATCTAGATTGAGATATCCCTTTAGTAGATGCTTACTTCCCGCAGAATCCTCCTCTGTAACAACATTTTATTGTATCATGTGCTAGACAATGAGCAGAATAAGGGATATTCAATATTCATCCTTTAAATTTAATGCCCTTCATTTCTGATGGAATAGAGAATTGTCTACATGCCTCGCAAAGACTCTTGGTAAGACTTTAGCCTGACTCTAAAACCTTTGCAAAAAAAAAACAACTGCTAGCAGGGCAGCTTGGCTCAAAAAGCAGCGAAAGAAAAGAAAGCAAAGTGTATAGAGATGAGATAAATCCATGAGATATACAAACATAAATATATGAATATTATATATATATATATATATAGATATATATGCAGATATCCTCTAGCAGGTTCTGCTACTGACAAGTGTTCAAAGGCAATGGAGTTTGGTGGTGAAAACCCTGCAATACACCACATTTCCCACTAGAGGGCATGATAAAACTTGCTGCACATCTATGTGTACATTTATATATATTTCCTGCTGAGGTCCATGTCTTATGTTCCTTGCAAGTTGTGGGTGTCAAGCCATAAACCTTATGCAGCCAGAGGCATAACTATCTGCAGTGAGTGATTTTACAAGGCTACGTGGGCAGAGAAACAGAAAGGGGAGATGTTCTGCTAGTTGGTGATTTCACTCTTTTCTTGATGTTGTTTCATGATTTCTTCTACTTCTGTTTCTCGATCACATTTCTGGAAGAGAAAAAAAATTTAGAAAGGGTATTATAACTAGAGTTGAGCGAACGTGCTCGTAACGAGCACTGTAGAGCTCGGATCCCCTGCGCTCGCATGGGCGCAGCCATCCGGATCCGTCCTCCTCACCCGACTGCAAGTCAGTGGGGACGGATCCGTTTGGTATGACACACGAGTATATATCTGTATATGTCTATGTATGTTTATGTGTATGTCTGTATATGTGAATGTGTGTATGTGACGGATCCGTCCTGAACTCCATTGAAAGTCAATGGAGGACGGATCCGTTCACCATTGTATCACACCAAACGGATCCGTCCCCATTGACTTTAATTGGGGGTCATTCCGGATCCGTCTTGGTGCGGATGCCTGGACCAGAGAGCAAACAGCAGCATGCTTCTAGGAGCATTCCGTTGTCTTCAGTTCAGTTTTGTCCCCATTGACAATGAATGGGGACAAAACTGAAGTGTTTTATTCCGGTATTGAGCCCCTATGACGGAACTCAATACCGGAATTATAAAAGGCTAGTGTGAAAGTAGCCTAAACTGGGGAAAAAAAATTTTAATTTTTTTTTTTTAGAGAAAAAGCATCATCCAAAATAATCAAAACATAATCAGACCATAATTTAATATAATATAATTCATGTGAATATCCAAACATTGGTTCATGTGAATGAAGATATATATTTTGTGTGGATCCAAATATCCACAAATGTACACGTGCATGGGATGTGCCTGTATATCTGGACATAAATACATTCTCTTCAATAGATCTAGACATAGTGGAACACTACTAATGTGTAAACAATAGTAATGTTCACCCATATAATGGATATTCCCCTAAGGCTACTTTCACACTATCGTTTCTATTTTCCAGTATTGAGATATTCATGAACCCCCATTAAGCCCCCAATAAAATTGGCTTTTTACCCCTATACCATTGTGCTTGTCTTTAAGCTTGTACATTTCTTAATTTGGCTTGTAAAAAATGTAATGATCTCATGTTTCTGTACAAGCATTTTTTGGCTTGAGATGCACCAAAATTATTAACAGGCACGCGGCTCTTAAAACTTTTGGTGCATCTTGGTCTGTGTTTTTGCTACAATCTGAAAGTGACACCAGCTAGGACCCGGCATAGGTTTTGAGCATTCTTTGCACCAGAAAAGTGCCGTATGTGTTCAGATGTGTCGGATCGCTGAGCCCTGACCCTCCTGCCCATGCCCCCACCCAGCATGGCAGAGAAGGGCAAAGGGCTGCACAATTCAGGCACAGGGGGCTTGATAAATGTCACCCCATGTGTGAAACTCCCTTACAGGATATATAGGATATATATCTGTGGCAGATAACACCGACATCCGCACCGCTGGTGAATTTCCACTGCAGATTTTCTTCTGTTATACGTGGATGAGACTAGCTAACATCTCATCCACTTTGCTAGTACTGTAATATGCTGTAGACTTTCTGCATGCAGTTCCTAGGTGGAAAATCCACTGTGTATTACTATACTAGCAAAGTGGATGAGATTTTACCAGATCTCATCCACATGTTCCAGAAGAAAATCTGTAGTGGAAATTCACCTGCGGTACGGATTTTAATGGTTCAGCTAGATGGGGCGGATTGTGTATTACAAAGAGTGAAATCCACAGCATAACCTAACATGATGCAGATATACACCACAGGTCCATTTCCAATGTAGATTTATTTTATATGCAGCGAGGGGATGATATTTGTTTAAACCTTTCCTTCGCTTCTCCTATAACATGCTGCAGATATTCTGCATAAAATTCCACTGTAAACACACAGTATTTATACCAAGCCTAACTTTACTCTTAACCCTTAGACTCCCAGCGCCGTACATGTATGGCGCTGGGGCGATGCGGACACATGGCGCCCGCTCGCACGTGCGGCGTGCGTCATGGCCGGCAAGTCTCTGCTGTTCCTAACAGCAGAAACTTGCGGGTACTTACCGCCATCGGCGGTTTCCTCTTCAGCAATTAGATGCCGTGATCACATGAGATCACGGCATCTAGTAGCGCAAAATGGGTCAAATGGGGTGTCTGTACACGATCTGAAAGCTGTAAACCTTGCTGATGAGGTTTACAGCTTTTAAAGTGCAATTCTTATTCTGGCCAAGTAAGTGCGGCGACCGCTCCATTCACTTCTATGGGGCTGATGGAAATAGCTGAGTGGACTGCTATACTAATTTCAGCACACTCATAGAAATGAATGGAGGGCGGCATCACATGCACGGTGCACGCTCTGTGACTTTGCAGGCTCCATCATAAGGATAAGTGCAGGACCCCGAGGTGGGACCCGCGCCTATAAGACATTGAAGGCATATCCTAGCAATATTCTCCCAAAATGGGCCAACCCAGATCATGTCAATTTAAGTCTCTGTGTTGCCCCCACAAACTAATGTCTCCTTGAAGCCCCCATACTATGGGATAAAGGGATATTAATCACGACATATATCTTTATTGAGATAAATTTCTTGATGTCGTTATCATGGGAATATTCTTTAAAAACTGTCCAACCCTAAATGAGACATCAAAATATTTTACAAAAGTACCTCTCCTGCTCCGGCAGAGCCCTCTACCTGCACTCACTGCTTCTTTGTCTTCTGCCTGCGCTGCACTGTGATCGGACATCGCACAGCGTCAGGTCATAGTGCGCACCTACGTGCTCCATATCTGGACGTTACACAGTCAGGACACAGTCACTGCCCATGGTGCCTCCTGCACACTACTGAGCGCTTTCACAATAGATGTGCTCATTAGTACTCGCTTCATAAGACGCACTGCCATTTTCCCCCACTTTAGGGAGGAAAAAAGTGTGTCTTGTAAAGTGAAAAACAGAGTATATATATATATATATATATTTATATACAAACACACTTTAATAAATACATTTACAGGACTCCCAAAAAGTCCAATTAAAAAGGTGATTTATTCTTCCATGTACAGCGACGTTTCTGTCCTATCACAGGACTTTTCTCAGAAAGGACAGAAATGCCGCTGTCTGTACATGGAAGAATAAATCCTCTTTTTGTATTGGACTTTTTGGGAGAGCTGCGACTTCTTCACTGGTGTACATCTGAGGGCTGTGGATCCAGGCCCTGGTCGCTGGCACCCTGTATACTGTCTTTCCTGGAAGTGCTGCTAAGTGTATTACATATAATGAATTTCCACACAACTGATCTTATTACAACATGCCAGTGCAGTGTGTGATGAACTATGGGCACCACTGCTACCCTCATACACTGGTCACATCACCTGTCCCCATCTACTAATAACATGGCACTAGAAGATGCCGCCATGTAGTTCTCTCTCATTCCTCTGGACACTAGACTGCCATTCAAGATGCCCACCTCACAGCATACATGGCAGATAATGCCCATGGTCTACTGCCAGGAGATGCCACCTGAGGATTCCATGGTGACCTCTGACCCCCTGCACACGACCAACTGCCGGTCAGATTCAACTGTCGACGGCAGCGAGCAGAGGCGCTCTACAGATTGAGAGCGATTTTGGTGTTTTTGACGATGGCGTCCACTGAAAAGACGGAAGACAGCGAGGAGGAGAAGAGGGAAGAAAAGAGGAAGAGGGAAGAGGAGAGCATCGCTGGATCCAGCGTCTCAAGGAAGAGGAGAGCGATCGAGGAGAACGGATCGGTGGATGAGGGGCTGACATCAGACAGCAGCCAGGACTCGGACACGTCCAGCCCCTATGCCAGGCTTCCCATCAGCCGCTTCACCGTCCACCAGGTCTTGGGCAGAGGCAGCTTTGGCAAAGTAAGTTTTACTATTTTTTTATTCATTTTTAATAAAATATTTCCATTTTATCCCCATCTATTGCTTTCTGTTATCGTCCATTTCATGCTGGGTAGATGAGTATTCTCCATTTCTTTTCCTCAGGTGGTCCTGGCATCAGTCCCTGGCCGAAATATCTACACGGCAGTCAAGATGATCGACAAAAAGGGGGACAACGCGGACACCATCACGAGAGAGCGGAGGATACTCCTGGCCTCCAGAGACTGCCCGTTCCTGTGCCACCTGTATGCCGCACATCAGTCTCAGGAGCGGGCATATTTCATCACGGAGTATCTGTCCGGTGGCAGCCTGGAAGGTTTGATCAATATGTGCGGCTACCTGAATACTGACAGCGTGAGGTAAGAGAATGGGGAATAATCCAAAAAGAGAAAGAGGGGGAAATAAAAACTGAGGTAAGAGGTACAGTTAGAGAGGGCTGGAGGGCATGTCCCAGGGTGCAAGGTGGCGGTGTAATTCTTGTTAGCTTCTTGGTCAGGGTATTTACATGCAGGTCTATGGCACCAAACTGAATGTAGTAGTAGTAGTAATAGTAGTAGTATATAATACTCTGTAGTGGGAAGTCAGATGGATGGAACACAGGCTTCCATAAAACAGCACTTCTCTGCTAGTAACCCCCCAGAATCCATAATAACATGATATTAGGGAATACTGTACTAAGGATTTGATTACATTTGACTATTCTCTATTCTCCCCATCAGATTCTACACAGCAGAGCTGGTATGTGGTCTACAGTTCCTCCATGGACACAACATCGTCCACCGGTGAGCAGCACTTCCCCCCTTCTCTCTGTCTCCTTTACAGGCTGTAGATCATGCATCCAGCTTTACTAGAATCCTGAATGTCTACTTGCACTGGTCTTGCAGATTTGTAATTTTCTTGTATTATTTCACTACAGAGATCTGAAGCCGCTTAACATCATGTTGGATGCAGATGGCCACATCCGTATAATCGACCTTGGACTGGCCCAGGATGGTGTCACCTCCTCCAATAAGATCCGTGGAGTGACGGGAACCCTTTATTACATGGCCCCCGAGATACTTCTTAGGAAAAGTTACAGCACAGCAGTTGACTGGTGGAGCCTGGGGATTGTGGTGTCCAGGATGGCATCAGGACACCACCCATTTCACTATGGCCCCTTCTGGAAGACGGCTCGTACAGCCATTACCACCCATGAGCCAAACATTCCATCTTGGCTTCATGCTGACGTGCAACATCTTGTCGCAAAACTGCTGTGCAAGAAACCTAAGAAGCGTCTCGGTGTGCATGGCAACATCCGCATGCATCCACTGTTTTCCACCATCGGCTGGAAGGAACTGGAGGAGAGGAGGGCACAGCCGCCATTCATACCATTTCAGCGTGTTCTGGAGAAGCAACATCTGCATTGGCCGAAGGATAAGAGAGCCCATCACCCCGTGGCCGAATTTAGCTACATGTCACCTAGCTGGACCCGGTAAGATCCTCATCCTCTGAGGATAACTCATCAGTTGTGGTCATCATTGTCCTTCTGTCTATGACTATATCTCTGCTTCTTCTTAGGTGGATGAGAAGATCTGGGCTGTGAAGGAGTCCACGACCATCTGGTGAGAGACCTCTATATAAACAGGACACCCAACATTAAATCACAGCATTATATCTGATGTTATTTGGCTAAATGCTTTATTATATGACCATTCCTAAGATAACAGAATCTACAGTAGCTAGATATATTTGAGATGTCTTCCTCTAATGTCTTCCAGGATGAAATCGTGCCAACTTCCCAGAATGCTGTGCCTCCTCCTGACCAATGCCTTATGTCCATGCTGTTCTGTCACCTTGGCTGCCATAACATCTCATCTCTCTCCAGACCATCCTGATGCCTCATCACTGTCATCGTGTGGCTGCCCCAGGACCTTGACCTGACAATCCTCCGATCCCGGGCTGGCATCTGACATCACTCCAGCCTGAAGATCCTCTAGGACCCCAGGAGCGGCCTGTGCTTAGTTTCCATCTGGTGAGTTCAGGGACAATAGCCGCATGTTGTAGTCCTGGGGCTGCTGAGCGGCTATTACCCCTGAACTCCCTGCAGCACAGGCCGGGTAAGTAATACATACACCGCACATCTCTAACACTACATGGTAGGGCTAGGAACACTACATGGTAGGGCTAAGAACACTACATGGTAGGGATAGGAACACTACATGGTAGGGATAGGAACACTACATGGTAGGGATAGGGACACTACATGGTAGGGATAGGAACACTACATGGTAGGGATAGGAACACTACATGGTAGGTATAGGAACACTACAGGACAGGTATAGGAACACTACAGGACATGACACCCACACATAGTAGACGAGATATCGGCTTTGATCCTGGGATTTATTCTGATCGCCATATTTGGGGTCGGGAAGGAATTTTCCCCCTAGTTGAGGACAATTGGCCTATTCCTCACAGGGGTTTTCGCCTTCCTTGGGATCTACACGGCCTTAAATAGGTTTAGTATGAACATTAGTCCACACATTAGTATAGTAATATAAATGTAGAAAACAAATGTAGAAAAAATAGTTTAAAAACACTTAATAGTTAATAAACCTAAACATAAAATTAGAAGTCTCTAAATTGAGTATAATACACTTCTTACATTTATCCCCATATCCCGCAGGTCAGGAATCAGCCTTTGATCCTGGGATTTAGGGCTCATTCACACGACCATATTAATGGGTCCGCATCCATTCCACTATTTTGCAGAATAGGTGCGGACCCGTTCATTTCAATGAGGCTGCAAAAGATGAGGATAGTACACTGTGTGCTGTCTGCATCCATTGTTCTGTTCTGTGGCCCCACAACAAATATAGAGCATGTCCTCTTCTTGTCCACCATCAATGACAAGAATAGGCATTTTCTATATAGATCGGCCCTGTGTGTTCTGCAAAATGCAGAACGTACAGCCGGTATAAGTGTTTTACAGATCTGCAATATGCGGACCGCAAAACGCACCACGGTCGTGTGAATGCACCCCTCTTCTGATTGCCATATTTGGGGTCAGGAAGGAATATTCCCCCCTGTTAGGTGGATTGTCCATTCCTCACAGGGGATGTTTCACCTTCCTCTGGATCAAGACGGCCCATAAATAGGATTTAATAAGACAGATAAACAATTGCCGCATACACAGTAATAGTCTTAGAGGCTTCTGTCATCAGACACATGCTTAGTAACCTGGCTGACGTTAGACACGTGCTGATGTCAGCTGAAGATAACTGTGTTACTCTCTTATTTCTAGGTGCTTTCCTTTTAGAGAAAAAATAACTTTTATGCAAATGAGCCTCTAGGAGCAATGGGGGCGTTGTCGCTACTCCTAGAGGCTCCATTCTTCTGCCGCACCCCGCTCATTTTGATAGGGTCAGGCAGTGTTCATGTCATCCTGCCCGGCCCTGACTAAAGGATGGCTGCTCGCCGGCCGCGGACTTCTACCTACTGCGCCTGCACTGCATACGTCACAGTATACCCGGAAGACATATGCGGTGCGGGCACAATAAGGAAGTCCACAGCCGGCACCTACACCTGTACCGCACGGCTCAGGCATGAGATTTTCACCTGAAGTCAGGGCCACGCAGGATGATTTGAACAATGCCTGGACCCATCAATCAAGATGAGCAGGAAGTGGCAGGAGGAGGGAGAATGGAGCCTCTAGGAGTAATGGCAACACCCCATTGCTCCTAGAGGCTCATTTGCATAAAATAAAAGGTTTTTTTTTTTCTCTAAAACGGAGACGCTTAGAAAAAAGAGTGTAACACCGTTATCTTCAGCTGACATCAGTACGTGTCTAACGTCCGCCAGGTTACTAAGCTTGTGTCTGATCACAGAAGACTAACACTGTTTTAATAAATTCCCTAATACTAAAATGAACCCCCATTAACCCCCCAATAAAATTGGCTTTTTACCCCCTATACCGTTGTGCTTGTCTTTATTTCTATTGGATATCCATGTATTAAATGCTTGTACATATCTTATTTTGGCTTGTAAAAAATGCAATGATCTCATGTTTCTGTACAAGCATTTTTTAAATTCTTTTTTAAACATCACACACGCAAAAAAAAAAAAAAAAACCTCTTCGGAGGAGATTTATAGAGACTGGATTTTGTGATGGCTTGAGATGCACCAAAGTTATTAACAAGCACACGGCTCTTAAAAATTTTGGTGCATCTTGGTTGATGTGTTCACCAGAATCTGAAAGAGACACCAGCTAGGACCCAGCATAGGTTTCGGGCATTCTTCTCACCAGAAAAGTGCTGTATGTGTTGGGATGTGTCGGATCGCTGAGCCCCGACCCTCCTGCCCATGCCCCCACCCAGCATGGCAGAGAAGGGAAAAGGGCTGCACAATTCAGGCACAGGGGGCTTGATAAATGTCACCCCATGTGTGAACCTCCCTTACAGGATATATATCTGTGGCAGATAACACCGACATCCACACCGCAAGTGAATTTCCACTGCAGATTTTCTTCTGTTACACGTGGATGAGACTAGCTAACATCTCATCCTTTGCTAGTACTGTAATATGCTGTAGACTTTCTGCATACAGTTCCTAGTTGGAAAATCCACTGTGTATTACTATACTAGCAAAGTGGATGAGATTTTACCAAATGTCATCCACATGTTCCAGAAGAAAGTCTGTAGTGGAAATTCACCTGTGGTACTGGTTTTAAATGGTAAAGCTAGCGGATTGTGTATTACAAAGAGTGAAATCCACAGCATAACCTAACATGATGCAGATATACACCACAGGTCAATTTCCAATGTAGATTTTTTTTATTCAGTGAGGGGATGACATTTGTTAAACCACTTGCCTAACGCCGCACGACTTTATACGTCACAGCGGTAGGTTCTTACCTACCAGACGTATAAAAGTGTTGGGTTACATCGCCATCTGCCGGCAACTAGTTTTGCTGCTGATCGCTGTGACCGCGTTGTAATTAGACAGCTGCGGTCACAGGAAGATGTGCCGTGACTAGAGATGAGCGAACGTGCTCGAAACGAGCACTGTACCGCTCGGCTCCCCTGCGCTCGCATGGGCGCCGGCAGCCGCTTCCGTCCTCCTCCGGAGGACGGAAGTGGCTGCCGGCGCCTATGCTAGCACAGGGGAGCCGAGCGGTACAGTGCTCGTAACGAGCACGCTCGCTCATCTCTAGCCGTGACCAGTGAGAGCAGTCAGGCAGTGATAGACTCTCCCACTGTGACGCCATCCAACGCAGCCACTGCCACCACTGATATGGCTGAGGAAGGGGGGGTCAAGGAAGGCTCTAAGATTGGCAGCCACTTCCCCACCAATGAAAATATAGATGAGGGACCAGGGGGAGTTAGAGGGAGGTATGGAGGGAGGGGGAAAATAACATGGGAGCCCAGAAGTTCCTCTTCCTGTCAAGTGCATAGCACCTGGAAAGGGGGAAATAGAGTAGTCAGTTAGACATCAGCAGAGTCCAGTGACCACCAGTCCCTTCCCTAATTTACATCATCCCTTAGTTTTATACAACAAATTCAGGTACAGTTATTATACCAGCCTAAAATAAAGGCAGGCAGATAAGAATGTAATATGTAAGGGCTGCTGTTTCACATTGCTGGCATAGTTGCTACAGGCTGTTTCGGCACCGAACAGCCTACCAAACCTATATATATATTTTTTTTTCACTTGAATGGAAATGAACTGCAACTAGGCATTGTGACTGATATACATTGACATCACTGGCCTCCCAACAGTTGATTGACAGGGATCCTGGAAGATGGACGCCAGCTGATCTGATATTGATGACCTATCCTAAAGATAGGCCGTCAATATTGAATCCCCAGATAACATGTTTAAGGTTACTTTCACACTAGTGTTAATATTTTCCGGTATTGAGATCTGTCATAGGGTCTCAATACCGGAAAAAAACCCTTCCGGTTTGTCCCTATTCATTGTCAATAGGGACAAAACGCAACTGAACAGAACAGAGTGCTCCAAAATACATTCTGTTCCGTTCTCATAGCAGAGAGCAAACTCCAGCATGCTGCGGTTTTCTTTCCGTCATGGGATGCGGATCCGTCACCACCCACAATGCAAGTCAATGGGGACGGATCCGTTTTCTATGATACAATCTGACACAATAGAAAACGGATCTGTCTCCCAATGACTTTCAATGGAGTTTATGACGGATTCGGTATGTTAAAGATAATAGAACCGGATCCGTTCATATCGGATGCAGACAGTTGTATTTTTAGTCATGGAAGCGTTTTGGATAGTTTTGGATAATCTGGATAGTTCAGAGTGTAGCAGCCACCAAATAAGAACGTGAAATCTTATTTTATATCATTCTACACCAGAAGTTAAACTTTTCAGTAATATTCTTATTTATTAATATACATTTTAATATACCTTTTGGAAATGGACGATTATTTGTATATTATATGTATTTTTTGATAGATGGAAATTCAACCTTTTAGACAAACACAGGTTCCAAAACTGATTTAGCACTGTAAACCCTTCACTGTGTTTCCCTTACAAAGCAGTGCCCAGGACAACTAGCTGTGCAGACAAGTATGGTTTATCTGGTTGTTACATTTAAACCAACATCCTGACCATTCACGATCAAAGTAGCCAAGGCTTAGTGTTACTTAATGCGTTCTACAGTCCCCCTTACCTTTTATCTTGGCATATGGTTTTACTGTGGATTTAACTTGAACTATAGTATTATCAGATTATTATTTATTGTGTATCATTACATTCTTTGCAATTGCTAAAAAATATTATAAAAGTAAAAATAAAATTTGGCTGCAATACAGACGACTCTGGGTTCAAGACTTGGAAGTGATTATTGTAATTTATTTTGTGCCATTAATCCTCTTTAAACACCCATACATTGTACTGGTATATATAGAGATGTATCAGTACTAATACATTGTACATAGGGAAAAATATTGAGTTTTTTCAGTCAGAGAAAATCCTTCTATTAATAACACTGAACTCTGTAGCTTACTGGTTAAAGCATATGCCTTCAATACAGAAGGTTCTAAGTTCAAGATCCAATAGTTACTATTTAAAAATAGACACAAAATAAAAATTATATATACTTTAATAAATTTGAGACAGCACTCAAAAGGTCTTCCCTTTAAGTTTATTATGTTTTTTTAACGCCAGTGGTATAGGCAGTAGTAGCGACGTTTCGGGGCCTGGTTGGGGTGCCCTTCGTCAGGCTGCAATTATACATAGACAAATGAAGATGCATAAGTCTAATAAGTCTAACATACGTACCAACAAGGAAGAGGCATAGTTAGTAGATCACTTCAGTCAATTTAAACATACACCCAGCCAACTTCGATTCCAGGTCATAGACTGGATCCCCCCCCCCCCAAGACGAGGGGGCAATAGGGAAGAACTATTACTTGACAGGGAGATGCAGTGGATTCAGAGATTGAATACCCTCCAACCAGGAGGCCTTAACAGGGATTATAAATATATGTGAAGTTACGTGTTTGTTTCCACTTTTTGTTTTCTTATTTATTTGCTTCTGACATTGGCTTATATATACTAATCTTGTTTTCCATTTCTTATCCTTAGAAGTATAGTATTGTCTTACATTGGGTGGGGGCACCCAAGAAGCAATAGTCTCATCACTCTGCAACCAGCTTTTTTTCCGTTGAACACATAGTCCTAGAATGGGGTACTGTATATTGCCCATACAAGTGATCTACCTGTGAAACCTTTTTTCAGCCCAATTAGATGCCCCATGTGTATCGATATCTCTCATACGTGTTACTATCTCTCTGATTCACTCTAACAACTCATGACATTAATCACTACCATTTAGTTCAACTCTCACCTTTTCCACGTAACATAGATCACACGTTTATTCTATAACTACTAATTAGCCCTATCGCTCCATATTCAGTGGCGCTTTAATATGTAATTGGCATTATCTAATAGCGCTTCATTACTATTAAGCATGGCAGCATCTACTTTACTAGCCCTTAGTTAAGATGGCGCCGGAGTTTAATCTCTCTATCTGCGCTTGCGCGCTGAGCATTCCCTGGAAGGTAGAACCACCACTTCCAATATGGCGCCCGTTATGCCCATAAACACATGTGCGCTTCCGGCAGCACGGCTTTTAAAATCGCCGGCGCCATACCTCATACACGGACGCCGTATCAAGCCAGCCCACCAGCTTATCATAGGTAAATACCTCTCCTTCTTATGTCACATTTCCTATGCTATATATAACTACCACGTTGTATTTTGTTGTCAGTCCCCCACCCATCGCTCCACTACTAGGGAATTTATAAACATGACATGGTGCAACATCTATAGCGATGGTGAGCACCAAATACATACACTACGGCCATAAATTACGACATATGGTTGAATTAGTATTCAGGTTGTTTTTTGACTACTGCAAATATTATTTCCATGTTGCTTGTATTTATACAAGTTATGTAATCATTATGTACCTTGCTGTCATATGATGCATCTTCATTTGTCTATGTATAATTGCAGCCTAACGAAGGGCACCCCAACCAGGGCCCAAAACGTCGCTATTACTGCCTATACCACTGGCGTTGAAAAATCATAATAAACTTAAAGAGAAGACCTTTTGAGTGCGGTCTCGAATTTATTAAAGTATATATAATTGGATATCCAAGGTGGAGGATACCGCTACCGAGACGCGCACCTCCTACAGCCATTTTCTGGTTGAGTGCTGTGGCCAATCTCGACATATACAAAATAAAAATTAAATATACAGTGGCATCACCAAGAATTGAGGATATCCTCTCATCCTCATAGTGCCGACTCTATATATGGGAGTAAGAAAAATGTGGAATGCGCAGGGAAGGTACAACACACCTTATAAACAGCTCTGCTGTTTGTAATTCAACTATCCATTAATTACAGTGGTTTCCTGTCCAAAGAAAATTGTTTAAAAATTGCTAATAGTGATGTTAAATTATCAGTACATTTCCAAGTGCTCCCATACCAATACTGCCAGGTGCCCTGCTGCCCTTGTGCTATGCTCCTGGTGCAGTGGTGATGTTCAAATACCGCAGACCATATGACAATCACAGATAATGGATAGCTGTAGCCGATCACTGTCTCAGCCAGGGATTATCTGCAGCACTCGCGTGTCCCTGTGCTTGATTGTCATCACTGGCATCAGTGGCACAGGAGAGCCAGGGGATCTGTGAGGTGAATAATTTGTGGTTTTATAATTTGGATAACCCCTTTAATATACATAGTAACATAGTTTGTAAGGCTGAAAAAAGACATCTGTCCATCCAGTTCGGCTTGTTATCCTGCAAATTGATCCAGAGGAAGGCAAAAAAGTTCTGTGAGGCACAAGCCAATTTTCCCCACTTTAGGGGAAAAAAATTCCTTCCCGATTCCAATCAGGCAATCAGAATAACTCCCTGGATCAACGACCCCTCTCTATTAACTATAACCTGTAATATTATTATCCTCCAGAAATACATCCAGGCCCCTCTTGAACTCTTTTAGTGAACTTACCATCACCACCTCCTCAGGCAGAGAGTTCCATAGTCTCACTGCTCTTACCGTAAAGAATCCTTTTCTATGTTTGTGTACAAACCTTCTTTCCTCCAGACGCAGAGGATGTCCCCTCGTCACAGTCACAGTCCTGGAGATAAATAGATCATCGGAGAGATCTCTGTACTGACCCCTGATATATTTATACATAGTTATTAGATCTCCCCTCAGTCATCTTTTTTCTAAAGTGAATAACCCCAATTTTGATAATCTTTCTGGGTACTGTAGTCCACCCATTCCAGTTATTACTTTAGTTTCCCTCCTCTGAACCCTCTCCAGCTCTGTTATGTCTGCCTTGTTCACAGGAGCCCAGAACTGTACACAGTACTCCATGTGTGGTCTGACTAGTGATTTGTAAAGTGGCAGGACTATGTTCTCATCACAGGAATCTATGCCTCTTTTGATGAAAACCATTATCTTGTTGGCCTTGGCAGCATCTGCCTGACACTGGTTTCTACAGCTTAGTTTGCTGTGCACTAAAATTCCTAATTCCTTTTCTGTGTCATTGTTGCCAAGTGTTTTAACATTTAGTGTGTACTGGTGACTTGCATTATTCCTTCCCATGTGCATAACCTTACATCTGTCACCACTTCTCTGCCCAAGCCTCCAATTTATCCAGATTCATCTGTAGCAGTGTACTGTCCTCTTCTGTGTTACTTTACATAGTTTAATGTCATCTTCAAAAATTGATATTTTACTGTGCAAGCCTTCTACAAGATCATTAATAAATATATTGAAGAGAATAGGGCCCTATACTGACCCCTGTGGTACCCCACTAGTGACAGTGACCCAATCTGAGTATGTACCATTAATAACCACCCTCTATTTTCTATCACTGAGCCAGTTACTTACCCACATACAGACATTTTCTCCCAGGCCAAGCATTCTCATTTTATATACTAACCTTTTATGTGGTACAGTGTCAAATGCTTTGGAGAAGTCCAGATATACGACATCCATTGATTCGCCACGGTCAAGTCTAGAACTTACCTCCTTGTAGAAACTGATTAAATTAGTTTGACATGACCGATCGCTCATGAAGCCATGCTGATATGGAGTTATTTGCTTATTTTCATTGAGGTACTCTAAGATAGCATCTCTTAGAAAACCCTCAAACACAACAGATGTTAAACTTACCGGCCTATAGTTTCTGGGCTCTGTTTTTGGACCCTTTTTAAATATTGGCACCACATTTGCTGTGCCAATCCTGTGGAACACTTCCTGTCAATATAGAGTCCTTAAATATCAGAAATAAGGGTCTGGCTATGACATTACTTAATTCTCTTAGGATACAGGGAGTGTATGCCATCCGGTCCTGGCGATGTGTAATCTGGCGATTTTAATCTTTTTAAGACGTCGCTGTCCTTCTTCCTGGGTCAGACAGGGCAGTTTTAATGGGGAATTTACTTTTATATTCTGCATTTCATCTGACACTTTATTTTCTTCAGTGAATACAGTGGAGAAAAAAATATTTAGTAGCTTTGCTTTCTCCTCATTGCTTTCTGCAACTTCTCCCTCATCACTCTGTAAGGGGCCGACACCTTCAGGTTTATACTTTTTACCATTTATATAATTGAAGAACATTTTAGGGTTAGTTTTACTATCTTTGGCAATTAATCTCTTGGTCTCTAGTTTGTCTGCTTTTATTTGTCTTTTACATATTCTATTTTTTTCTTTATAGTTTTTCAATACTTCCTTGCTACCCTCCTGTTTTAGTGATTTAAATGCTTTCTTTTTGTCCTTTATTTTTTCTTTATATTCCTAGTTATCCACATTTTTTTTCTTGTTCCTTATTGTTCCATGTTATTTCCTTAAGGTATGTACCTCTCACAATTTTAGGATGCTTTAAACAATATCCCATTTTCTGGCTGTATTTTTTTATTTTTGAATTGTTGACTTGGTGGTACCTGTTGGGTTGTATGTCTGCAGCAGGCCCAGGAGTGGAGTGATAGTACAAAAAATGGTGGTTGTAGTTGGTACTCACTTTGACACTGCAGTGCAGTGCAGTTATGGGGAAGGGCACACCTTTTACTCCCTTAGGGACACTCTCAAGTTTTGGGACTTTCCTGCCCAACGACTGTTAAGGTGCCATTTGTTGTTGGTGGATTTGAGGTACAGCACAGGGTCCCTTGGTGCAGATGTGGATGTCAGTGTCTTATGATGGTGCAGGAACTAAGCAGGTCAGATTATCAGCAAATAGTTATTTATTGAAGATTCAAGTTCAAATGTATTAGTGTTAGCCCAGTGCTCCGTGCCTGCGCTGCTGCCCCTACACGCGGAAACAGGTGCCAGCCTTCCTCTCCCCCCCCCTGCTGCAGGCAGCAGGTAGCTTAAACTGATGAATCTGTGCCTCGTGCCAGAGCTTCTTTCCTTCCTGCTTAGAGTCTTGTACTGTTTGTTAGGGACGTGTCGCTCCACCTTTTGTTAGGCAGCTTCTGCACACCCTCTATCTCCTAAGGCTGTAGCTGAGTTGCAGAATGTATTGAAAGGCGCTTCCTGCTTTAGGAAGGAGCCTGAGCAGTCTTGGTCAGTAGCTTGCCTAGTTTCTTGTTTGAAGATGTTTGAAAGTTTCTGTTTTATTGTATACTGGACTCTGATTCTCAATTAAGCAGACTTTGCTTGATTGCTGCCTGCCCTGGCTCCGGATGTCCTGACCACGTCTTTCCCCTTGGAGCTTTGCACCGGTATCTGACCCCAGGTCATCTGCCACTGGCCCGAGGATTTCTCTGGAGTGGTACCTGGTGACTACCCTAACGGCCCAAGCCTATCTTCACCATCAGAGGCTCTAGTGACGACCAGGTAGTTACTTAGTTACGCCCCTCCAGGGTACAGCCGGTCATTGACGTAGTGGGACCACACACTTTTGCATAACAATCAGACATAGTTCCTAGCATGCATGGACGGGCAGTTCTTACATGAGTGCAGTTCTCACAGTTTACACGACTGCAGTTAACTGGCACAGTTTTCTCTTTGGCGTTATTAGGCTCACTGCACTTCACTAGATGACTTTTGCTTAAGCATCCAAGGACCAATGCAATGCAACCACGGGGAGGTCCTCACCGCCAGGGCTGTGGAGTCGGAGTCGGTGTCCATTTTGGTGGAGTCGGCATAAAATGGAATGACTCCGACTCCAGAAATATATAATAAATTGGGTCACTTATTTAAATGCAGTATGTGCTGAATATATTTTCATAAGAATTTGGGAAAATGATGAAATGTCCTATAAATGTCTGTTCTATTCCTGAACTAAGGATCTAGGCTTTCCGTTGACATGACTGTGTGCTGCCCTTTATGTAAATGCTCAGTAGTGAAGCTCCTTTGCTACAGATCAGAGGAAAAAGACACTGGGAAGGAATGGCTGCACTCATCTCAGATCTACCAGAGAAAGCAGGATTAAAGGGGTTAAAGACATTTTCTAAATACAGTGGTCAGTAGATTTTACTTTAGTCATGAACTATACAAAGTTCAGCAGGTCTCTCACTGTGCACAGGTTTCTATGGTAACCAGCAGATCAGAAAAACTGTTATCTGATTGGCTGAGAGCAGTGAAGAATGATGGGACTGAGCTCTGAGTGATTACCTGTAGTGAGCAAAAGGTCCAAGCGTTGTGAGGACTGAGAAGCATGGTTTTACCTGTAATTGAGTTAGAGATCACAATCTCCTGCTCTGTCAAACTAAGTTAATATATGCTAATAACTGCTGGAGACCCCCCCACAGCCTGAGGAGACAGAGTGAGTGCAAACTGCCTGTCAGCCAGTGAATCAATGTGCTGAGAAAGCCCCTTTAAGGCAAGTACTTATTAGTATATCTAAACTTTCAATAAACTGTGCATAAATCAATTGTCCAGCATGTTCTCTCTGTATGCTTTTTGTTTTAGTTTGCTTTTCCTCTGATGTAAAACACCTAGGGCCCTATGTATGAAAACAGTCTAGGTGTAGAAGTTTTTGTTGCTCATAGAAACCAATCAGAGCTCCCCTTTCATTTCATATAGTGCTCTGGAGAAATGAACGGGGAGCTCTGAATGGTTGCTATGGGCAACAAAAAAAGTCTTAGACCTAGACAGTTTTCATATATCAGGCCCTTAATGAGCTGTACCCAGAGAAGCCTGATACTGGAAGTTCAGAGTAAAGATATCTAGTAAAACATATATTACAAACTTTTTTTTGTCATGACATATCTGTACTATTGATTTATGCAAAGTTTGTTTAACGTTATCACTTAACCATGCGCCATGTATTTGGGAGTCGGAGTCGGAGTTAGGGGAAATTGAGGAGTTGGAGTTGGGGCTTTGGCTTACCAACTCCACAGCCCTGCTCACCGTCAGACTTAGTGCTGCACATGTTTGGTCTCATTGAAAAAAGAAGCATGAAAAAAAGAAGCCACATGTCCTATCTTGGGGAGGAATCCATGTTGGATCTCTCATTGAAATGAGTGGAAAGCATCACAAAACCAGTCAGTGTGTGTGTTTGCTCGTTTCCTGTGCAGTTGTTGGTGTGGATCTGGACAAAAAACTACAAAACTACAAGTTTTGTAATAAAGTATGGTGTAAACAACCATTGGTTAAAATGTCACGAAATATGCATGGGTGCATGGAAAAAGAGTGCTAAAAAAATAATTTAGGGACTGTCAATTTACTTATACATTATGAAAAGCAATAGTACAGGAACAGCACAGTGTTCCACAAATATTAAGAATAAAATTATTAACAATTACAAAACTAGTCAGGGAAGCTGACGGATCCTTTTGAAACAACAACGCTTATTTTTGGATCAATTAAATATTTTAAAGAATTGTATACTACCTTATGTATTATCGTATGACTAAATAGTACTGACATAATTTGTATACTGGATTTTGTCGTCATAATATATAAGGAGGATTTCAAGAAATATGCCTATGACTGATTCCATCTTATCGGCATACAGTGGTATCAGGTACCAATAGGTCAGACAATATTATTCAGAAAAAATGTATTCAGGCAATAAAAAAGTCTATTGAGTAGTCTACGTTTTTCACTAGATGCCTCTGTATGGAATAGTTCTTTAGATGGTGCTAATCCAGCCAACAGAAAACAGGTATATTTTCTTGAAAGAGGCCTGAAGGGACACTCTTGGCATCTGTTTGATAAATGGGGGGCCTATAGTTATGAGTATCCATAATGTTTTTCCAAGTTTACACCATCCAGGCGTTTGATTTGGCCTATGATATCTGAAGGGGTCGGTCTTTTATCTGCATTGTAAGAAAAGCAGTTCCTGATAACTGACAATATCCTGTCATTTACTAATGCCATTGCATGTGGTGGTATTTCAGAAACCACTGCAACAAGTAATTCCCGTACGCTCGTTCATGGATAGCGATTGCTAAATAACTCAAGGAGTGTTGCCCCAAGTGACCACACATCAGTCTTCATGGTTGGGCTCTGATTCTGAAGCAAGCATTCCGGTGCCATATACATTACAGTTCCCCCAATGGGTCCAATTTTATGTGAAATCAATCGGCTTCCAGTTTTTAGCATGACTGTGTCTCTGATGTTTGCCATTCCCCAGTCTGTGAGAAAGGCTTTTTAATTTTTTTGTTCAATCTGAAAAATAAAAAATATGCAATATTTTTAAACTTTTTTTTCAGTTGCAATAATTTAGAATACATATTGAGTGCTGTAAGATCTAATTTTTTTTTAATTAATCGATAAGACATCTGCAGATGAAGACAAGCTAATTGATTACGTCCAATATGGTTTCTGAGCAGCAATAATTTTATTTAAAAAAAATCTCCCAGCCCTACTGCAGCCTTCATGACACAAACTATCATAGTAATTTATGAAGTTGTAATTGAAGATAAGTCAGCGCCGCTCATGTCAGGGATGTCACAAGAAGGTATCAGTTGATTCAGTTGAATTCTTTATTGAATAAATTAGGCGTTTCGGAGCAGGGCATGCTCCTTCATCAGATTATATCCCATATATGAAAGTAGCACAACAGGTATTTAAAAAGACTGCAGAATAGAGCAAAAAAGAGGGGAGGGATTGATAAATGTTAATGGCGCCAAAAAGGAGATGAAAGGGGTTGGTAAATGTTAATCCTTGCAGTTAATGACTAAACATAGTACAAAAAAGGGGAAATGGGTTAAATAATAGGTCCACTACGAATGTAGATGACGATACACCTAAAAGAGCCTCTACATTTAAAAATGTCGCTCTACATTTTTGTTGTCTTTTAAAGACACTGAGTATTTTAGCTTGTTGTTGAAATGTTTTTGTCTTCAGAGCACTTTTTTCTGATTCTTTTAAACTGGGTGAAAACCATGTTGTTGAGCCATTTCCTGTAATGGTTGCTTTTAAGGTGCAGGTAATTGTTACGGTCTATGTTTTTGAAAAAGGTGGAGGTTATAAATTTCTGTTCATTATGAGAGATTAAAAACAAGAGAGATCTGCGCTGCCCAATGTGGTTCAGAGCAAAGCAGGTGAGAAGTCAGAAATGAGTTGAAATGTGCCCCAGATAATCACTTGTCTCCACTTTTGTCTCCTGGTAGTCTTCATACATCCTTCCAGACCCTTCTAGGAACACAGAATACAGGGCAGGATAGTGAAGTACAGCAAGAAACACAATATGAGAAAATGTTTATTATACTCACACATTTTCAGGGTACAAAATAAGCTGTGTTCAGCCATACACTGCCCGACCCAGGTTTCACATTATGCTTCCTCAAGGGCTTGAAAGAGACCTACTTTGATTGGATTGTGCAGCGCCAAGATGTATTTGAACTGGAGTCTAAGATCTTTTTTATTTATTTATTTATTGTTGTACAAGTGTTGATTATGAGAGATAGTGATGTCCAGATAATTGATTTGCTAACTGCTTTGGTCCAGGGAGAGTCTGATGCCCCAACTATTGCTATTAAGCAATTGGTGGAATTCGTGGATAGCTCTAAGACTGCCCTTCCAGATAAAGAACAAATCGTTAAAGTATCTTCGATACACTACAACATTTTCTTTGAATTCTTTTCTTTGTTATGTATGGGTCCTCAAAGATCCCCATGAAGAGACCGGTGTATGAATGTGCCACTTTTCTGCCCATTGCAGTCCCAACGATTTGATGTCAGATGGTCCAGTTATACAGCGTTTGAAGAAATTGTTGGCAAGTATGAATTCCAAGCTATTGTACAAGAAGGTTTTTTGGGAGATAGGAATGTGATCATCTTGGTCAAGAAAATGTTTGACACTGGAGACCTCAGTTGTGTTCTATATTTGAGTAGCGTGCAGACACATCCATGGTGACTAGAAAGAGGTTCTCGTGCCACTGAATGGCGATGAGCTCATTTATCAACTGAGTAGAAATAAGGAACTGCAGGATGAGGTGTGTATAAGAATTTTTCTCGTCTTTATCCAGGACTGATTGTTGGTAACCTTCATCCAGGATTGCTTCCAGTTGTTTGTTTACTGCAGGAAATGGATCATGAGTGATGGGTCTATAATATTTTTGATGAAGTAGTATTTTGAGGGCTTCTTGTTGATAATCGGAATAGTCTTGACTGACAATACCACCCCCTTTGTCTGCTGGCCTGAAGACTATTTCCTTCTAGGAGCGCTACTCCTTGAGGGCCTTTTTCTCTGTGACTTTAAGATTATGTTTCTTGAGTGAAGAAAAGGGTACTTTACTGAAATCTGAGGCAGCTAATTCGCTAAAAGTTTGAAGCAGGTAACTATGGCTCTCAACTGGACTGGAGGTGGGGTGACGTTTTCCTGTTAACTGGAACGCGCTACTTCATTGAAAATTGGACTTTGTTGTTTTTCATGGCAAAATGCCTAGCTAAAGTTCGATTCCATATGTATTTTTGTAGATCAATGTAAAGTTGAAAATGATCTATTTTGTTAAGCTCTTCATTTTTCTAGGACTCTGATTTCATGTGGATGACAATATTTGGAGGATAAGTTGAAATTTGTGACCACATTTCGGGATCGTCTCTTTTCCTTCAAAATTTGGAGTGTGGGAGAATTCATGGATTCCATGTTGAAGACTTCTCTATAGAGCGGTGGATGATCTGGGTTCCTGGCCCTCCTTAAAAAAGGAACCAATGCTTCTCACCCAGCGTTAATATTGTCAATGGTCAGGATACTATAGGAAACAGTAAGGGAGGGCAAGATAGATTCCTCATGAGTAGAATAAATAGTGATGTTTCCCAAACATTCAGGAGAGGAGTGAATGAGAGTAGGAAGCTTCAGGTGATCCCCCCCTCAGTGCCTGTTCTATCGGAAGATGGGCTGACAGCAGCTGGGTAGGAACTATTGGCCAAAGGATCTTTGTAAGATCCAATGTCTTATTGGGCTGATGGTTCCTGCTGTAAGGAAAGGGCATCTGTACTTGTGTTGGCATTGTCTAGGTCAAATACTGGAGGAGGAGTGAGGTAAACTGAAGTATGCGGAAGACCACGGGACACTGTAGTTGGGTGATTGAGTGGACCAAAGGAGAATGAGATATGGTGAATCTTGGGTCCATGGCAGTGGTCTGCTTATGTCTTTTTGTGGCCCTTTGGGTGGTTGACATTAGATCTTTTTGGTCACAGTGCCTTTTATTTGGATTTGACAGTTCTGTGTGTTGAAGGCTGATCATTAGTATTGTTCCTGTGGATGTATGCTGAGCGGCCAAAGTGGATACAGTCCTCCTGAATATGTTTAGACACTACAATTGGACTGTCCTGTGGATGAGGTGTGGACCTGTGGTGGAGCAGGGTGAGGAATGGGGAGGGGGGGCAGGGGTTGGGGAGTTGAATTGGTGCTGTGCATCCTAGGGTCTTGGACTTGAATTAAGAATTGGTCTGGAATTGAGAATTTTTCTAGTTCTATTGTTCTGGGAGTGTAAGTAATGATACAGTCAATATGCAGGGAGCCTGGTATGGAGGTGGAAATGATAGGAGTGGTATTGCATTTGGGAGTTGTAGTAGTCGCGGTGGTTATCCTCTCCAGTGCTTCCTGAGGCTATGCAGCAAAAATGGAGTAAACTGTAGTGTGTTGTGGTATAATGACGAGACGAGATTTTGGTATAACAAATTAATAGTACTTTACTAAAGCCGGCCAGCAGGTGTTCCACACAAGCACTATTCACATGAAATGCAGTTTTTACAGTTGACTCAAATAATGAGGTTGTATATGGAAACTATTCTCTCTCTTACAATCTCAGTTCAATCTGTCCTTTTTCCAGCCTAAAGGGATGCCCTTTGTCTATCATCACATCATGGCACAAGTGGAACATTCTGAACACTAATTTTCAATGTCTCTTTTCATTCCAATGCAGTAGAATCTTCAGCAAATGGTGGCTTCTGATTTCTGTAGACCAAAGTGCCTGGATCTGTCATGGTATATCTTAAGGACAATTCTGATTTCTCGGCGAGGTACCACAATTTGGTGCTGTTTATCACTAGTAAGGGCATCAAGGGTTCTTCTCAACATGAACCCTTGATACATGAAGAGATGTTTCCTCTGTTTCCATAACTTAAAGGGGTTCTCCGGGAATTAAGAAAATGAAAATACCTAAATATTACTTTATTATAAATATATTCCCAAATACCTTTCATTAGCTTTATTGGTTCGTTTTGTCTGGGGAGCAATCATTAGGAGAAATAAAATGGCCGCTGTCCTATTAGTAAACACAGAACCTGTCCTAATCACACAGCAGGCCAAGTTACTTCACAACATTGAGGCAAAGAGCTGCCTCATCCCCCTCTCTGCTCTGCTTGTCAGGGATTATGATCCTGAATACAAATGATAATATCTTCAGCTGAATCTCTGTAGGAATGGAGTTCATGAGGACACATGAAGTACAGAGAGGACAGACAGGACAGACTGCGGTAATGGAGACTGCATACTGCTCATTACTCACATCTCCACCATCCTCTCTGTACTTCATGTCTCCTCAGAGATTCAGCTGAAGCTCATATTAAACTGTATTCAGGATCATAATCCCTGACAAGCAGAGCAGAGAGGAGGATGAGGCAGCTCTTTACCTCAGTGTTGTGAAGTAACTTGTCCTGCTGTGTGATTAGGACAGGTTATGTGTGTACTAATAGGACGATAGCCATTTTGTTTCTCCTGAAGATTGCTCCCTTGACAAAACGAGCCATTATAACTAATGAAATGTATTTGGGAATATATTTATAATAAGGTATTATTTAAGTATTTTCATTTTCCTAATTCCCGGAGAACACCTTTAAGTAACTCTGGTTATGCTTTTCTTCTTCGGGTTATCTCTGCTGGTGAAGAAGTCTTGTAACTCTCCTACACTTTAAGCTTGACCCATCTTTCTTTTGACTTTTGCTTCTGGATGTTTCTGCTGTTCTTGGGATAAGGATTCTGCATTCTCATTGGACTTGCCTGTTCTGTACTTGACCACAAAATTGTAGGTTACAAGACGTGATGCTTATTTCTGTTCTAGGTCTCCTAATCTGGCTATGTTCAGGTGCGCCAAAGGGTTGAATAGGACTTGGAGTATATGATGCCATCATCCAAGTACAGCAGAACAGTTTTAAAGTTCTTGTGACCGAAACAGTGTTCCATTAGTCTTTAGAAAGTTCCTGGTGCATTACAAAATCCAAAGGGCATGTATGTGTAGTTGAATGTAAGTCCTAGCAATATGCCCCCAATGTCTGAGATGGGGATAACTCTTTAAAGGTTCTGGCACCCTCAATGAATTTCTCTGAGTTTTATCTTGGTTTTCTGCTTCATGGGGTCTATATGTATAATAGGCTTCAGGGCTTCCTGTAAAAATAACGCAGTCTCTAAATGACTCACCAAGCTGCTGTTTCTTGCTGAAGAATCTCACCTTTACCTCAGACATACAGTAGTCCTGTGTTTAAAATTAGCACTTTCTGTTCCACTGTCCTCTTCTCTGAGCTTGACCAGGATTTTGCTTCTTAGTGTGGCACCTTCTATTTGACCAATGAGGATCTTCAACTGTTGTTTTGTAGGAACGGGGTATAATCTAAATATAGGCAGAATTTTCTATTTAAAGTCTCTCAGAGCATGAGCTTCCCCAGCATAATGTGGAAACCAGGGTGCCCCAAGGAAGTAAGGCATGGCTATCGGCATCATATATGGTGATATAGTGATAGGTGATCTGCTGAGATTAGCTGCTGCTGTTGCAGGGGACCAGCTAAGGTCGGGCTGCTCAACATCCCTGTTATCAGATATTGCTGTTATAGTCCTTCACAAAAATGCAGGTTAAATGCAGTAATTACACACTTTTGATTTGGCAATGGCCATTATATGCGTGTAGGTCCCTTTAATAAGTTTGCTTGCAGCTTTTTTAAACAATCTACATATGCAGTATGGCTCCCAGATAGACTAAGCAGGGTTATTTCTATAGCAGTACTCAATTTTACTGGATAGAAGCTTTTTTTTTTGTGGTTGTGTGCAGAGCAATTCTGTAGCTTTGGTTCTGCAGACAATTTCAAGATGGTGGCACCTTCTTTACTTCCAGCAGGGTACGGTCAGTATTCTTGTCCCCCTGGGAACAACAAATGGGAACTATGGTTCCAGGCAGCACCTCATTGCACTTTCATTCTTCTGCGTAGGCGGGCTTGTCCTTTTACTGCTGTGAGCAAGGGGGTAACCACAATTTTCCAACGCAGAGTGGGGTGATGCCAGAAGTAATAACTAAAAAAAAAAAAATCACAGTTAACCCCTTATGGGCTGGTTAGTGGCAGTCTGAATAAATCGACAGTAAATTCACTGATAGTGACACACAAAGTTTATAATTTTTAATGGTGCCCACATATACAAGTAGTAGTGGTTCTGTAGTGGTTTTGTGCCACTCAGACTGTCTTTCTGAGCAAAAAAAATGGCTCAGTCTCTTGCTCACACAAATGTACATGAGAGATGGATAACTTACAGTTTCGTGTAAGGCACAGAGGATTTGATCCTGTTTGTGACACCAAGTTTTGCCATGCAGCGAGCCTGGTATGGAGGTGGAGAGGATAGGAGTAGTAGTGCAGATGCGAGTTGTAGTAGTCATGGTGGTTGTCCTCTCCAATGCTTCCTGAGGCTCTGCAGCAGACTAAAGTGTACTGTGGTATAATGATGGGACAAAGTTTAGGTGTAACAGATCAGTACTTTACTGAAGCCGGTCAACAGGGGATCCGCACAAGCACTAATTCCCAAAAGTTACATATGGAGGCTGTTTTCTCACTTTCTCTTATAATCAGGCTGTTCAATTTCTCCCTTTTCCAGCGTAAAGGGATGCACTTTCTTTATCATCAGATGTATATGATATCCACAGTATCTTCAAAAGAATACAGTGTCTGAACTGGGGTGCCATCTTGTTCTTTGATTATGGTGGGCAGCTTATAGTGTCCCCACCACATACAGAGGAGTCTATAGCCAGATTGGCAGCGATTACCTTCTTAGCTAAAGTAATCTGCAATCCTTTTGTGTCGATTAACCCTTCTATAGCTCTATTCCTTTCTAATGCGTGTGCATTCCCACGTCTGACGGCACTTGCGCACGTCACTGCACCCCGAAGTGGCAGCTCGTGCGCATTAGAGGAAATAGACTTGCAGAGTTCCGTGTTGCAGGTGAAGTGCGCAAGCGCCATCAGACGTGGGAATGTGCACGTGCAGGATGTTAGCGCTAGACCAGTGAGTCTAGCACTGTCAATCAACGGACTAAGGGGCGATTTTTTAACTTTCAAGGCGGAACTAACAGGCAGGAGGGCGTTTAAGGTGTGGTGCACAGAAGCAATAAGCACGCCTCCCAGTGCTCCGTTTCCTCATTAGCATATTTATAAAAGTGGATTTTCCAGTGTAATCAGAACTAAAATAAGGGAAATAAAGGTATGTGTGTGATATGCGTTTTGAGCCCTACCTGCCTATATTTCTAGCTTGATATACTTGAAACTGGTGAGAGAGCCTCTTTAAAGGGTTATTCCCATCTCGGACAATGGGGGCATATCGCTAAGATATGCCCCCATTGTCCTATAGGTGCGGGTCCCACCGCTGGGACCCGCACCTATATCGAGAGCGGGGCCCCGAAAGTCAAGGAGGGAGCACCGCGCATGCGCGGCCGACCTCCATTTATTTGTATGGGGCCGGCGAAAATTTCCGTCGGCTCTATACAAATGAATGGGAGCTGGACCGCGCATGCGCGGTGCGCCCTCCTTGACTTTCGGGGCCCCGTTCTCGATATAGGTGCGGATCCCAGTGGTGGGACCCACACCTATAGGACAATGGGGGCATATCCTAGCGATATGCCCCCATTGTCCGAGATGGGAATACCCCTTTAAGGACTCATGCCCATAGCCTGCAAACAGCTGGGACCGCAATCTGGAAGGTCGGTGCGGAACAGAGATGGGATTTCTGTCCGAGCCTTTGCACCGCAGTTTGTGGTCCGAAGCATGGGCTCGGCTGAAACATGTTTGTGTGCATGAGCCATAAATCAGAGCCACACAACTCCATGTGAACTGGCCCTAAGGGCTGGCACATAAACTGCTTATAGTCTGTAGAGGAGTAGAGCTACAGGAGATCTACAGGAGCTGCTCTGAAGTGTTTTATCCTCAGCAGTCAGCCATTAACTCCAGAATCTTCCTCTTAGAGAGCCAGCCCTGACTAGCCTCATGGGACATCTCACTGCCTGTACTACCTCTCACTGCCTGTTTAGGATTTGTAGTACATGCATATAATATATGAAATACAGTGACATTAACTGTTTCAGTGCTTTGCAGTTGATTTAAGGACACTGCAAGTCTCTATCTGATCTACACTAAATTTTTAGTGTATTGCATTTTTTTTCTTATTTATTAACATATATTTCTAAAAAAGCCCTTCCATTTTGGATTCTCCTTCTACTTGAAAAACAATGCTGATTATGAAAGGAAAAATATATCATAAATACTTACAATTACATTTGCTGGTTTAAGATCTTGATGTAAAATGTTTTGTGAGTGAATATATTCCACTGCAAGTGCAATCTCCAAACCAATGTAGAGTTTATCTTCTTCAGAAAGCTACAAAGAGGTCAACAAAAAGGGGTCAAAAGCAAAATGTAACTTACATTATTCAATTAAATGAAAACTAAATGACAAAAAAAAATTACAAAAGGGAAATTGCAAGGAAGCTTTGGTTGTTGCCACATGCATTACCCACATTAGATAAAAAAACAGCTATTCATTTGATTTTGTATAGCAAAATTCATTATTACTTTTATAAATACCTTTGTTGGTATATTTTGATGGATTATTTTATCAAGACTTGCACCATGTATATATTCACTGACCAGCAGGATGGCATTCTCTGTTTTGGCAGCTGCCATTAGTCTCACAATGTTTGGATGACTAAGTCTCCTTAATGAACATAGAAATATATTGTTGAGTCATTTATATACATTATCTTTACAAATATATAATCTACTGTACATTCAAAAAGGTAAATATAATCCATTATATTTAAATTAAGTTAGATTATTTCATGGATACTAATAACTTTAATGACTATTTACATGTCAGAGGTTTTGACATCTAGGATCCCCATTGGTTTTCACTGCACAACAGTGCACCAGTCACCTGCTTAGGCTTGTTTCACATTTGTGTTTAGTATCTCCAGCAGGCTGTTTCGGCAGGGGAGCACTGCCAGAGGCTACTGGACACCCGACGGCCCCATTCATTTTAACGGGGAGTGGCGGAGATCTGGACACATCCCGACAAACATGCTGAGAATTGGTCGGATGAAAACTACTGTGAACAGCGGTATTTGTCCAGCTGCTTCTCGACATATTTGCCAGGTTTCCTCCACATCACCGCCGGTCCCTATTAGGCCTCTTTTAGCACCTGTCCTGCCTTTCCCGCACAGCCGGGGTTGCGCAGCATTATATTGATTTATGATGCTATGTAACCCTTAGAGGTCTGGAATGTATTGTATAACACTGACATAATGCTGTCAGTGTTATCCACCTTTTGACATTGGAACTTGGTTTAAAAAAAAAAAAGATATATATATATATATATATATATATATATATATATATATATATATAGTCTGTAATATGTATCTAAAATTATTTGTCTGGCATTTTTGAAATATGAAAACCACTGTTAATAATTTTGAGCTAAAGGATTGTGTCACTTCAGCAAATGGCATTTATCATGAATATAAAGTTAATACCAGGAACTTACTAATGTATTGTGATTGTTCATATTGCCTCCTTTGCTGGTTTTGATAATTTTTGTATCGCATTATCCACTGCTCATTTCCAGGGGTTATGGTCAGCGCTGCAGTGCAGATACGAGGTGGCTGGGACAGGAGCTGCAGCGCATGCATGCCTATGTGGGCTCCCACGGTCCTGGACACCAGACGCTGGAGCTTTTTCCTATATTGTGCAAACACGGCCACCACTGATGGATTGCAGGGTGGTCGTAACTAGAGATGAGCGCGCATGCTCGAGTGCCATTTTCGCGTACGCATTTTAAAATTGGTACGCTAATCATACGCATATTTTAATCTGTACACTAATGCGTACGCATTTTAACAATTTGTACGCTATGCGTACAGATTAAAATATGCGTATGATTAGCGTACCGATTTTAAAATGCGTACGCAAATACGCGAAAATGGCACTCGAGCATGCTCGCTCATCTCTAGTCGTGACCTCTGGAAACAAGCAGTGTATAATGTGATGGAAAAATGAATCAAATTACAGTACATTAGTAAGTGCCTTGTATTAACTATTTCTACCTGATAAATGCCATTTGCTGAAGTGAATGGGGCTGGGTGTGATACCCAGCACAACGACTATACAATGCCCTGTGCATGGTGACCACGGAGAAGGCCGCGTCGCTCACAGGAGAGCTAGTGCCTTCTCAAACAGCTGATTGCAGGGGCCCAGTGTCAGACTCGCACCGATCATATACTGATAACATACCCTGAGGATAGGTCATCAGTAGTAAAATCCCCAAAAAAACCTTTTGAACCAGTAATTTTGTTAGTATGTAAAGTATGCTAGGATTGGTTAGTTGTCATTAGCAAGAATTCAGACGTACATGTTCACTAAAATTTCATGCTTAATGTCTTCACTGATTTGATCATCACAGGATATTTTCTTTACTGCTGCCACAGTGCCTTGATACGCTCCTTTATAAACAGTGCCAAATCCTCCACTTCCGAGTACACACGTGTCATCAATCCTTATGAGTTCCTTTGGGACATATGGTAGTCGTGGATAATACACTGTTTTAAAAATATAATAAAGCAGTGTATTAAACTTAAGAAAGTTGTGTCTGTTCAGCTTTATAACACTGACTTGTTGGCCTAAATATAAACTGATTATTTGAATTAGGCTTCACTTTTTATATAACCATGCTTGAATTTCTTGAAATTCGTTTTTGCTCTGTTTCTAATGAATCAGTCAGAAAATCAGATTGGGGTATGAATAAATCCTACCCGAATCCAAAGTGCTTCACACTGATCTCTCCTAACACTCATATTTTCTCTATCCTGTCTTTGTTTTTTTAAATGTTTTTCCTCTCCTCCCCATCTGACATTTGTAGCTATGGGTAAACGCATGGTTGACGGTGTGAACAGCCTCTTTGAAAACAAACTGTATTTTCAGATTTCTTAAAAATAATGTTCCAAAAACTCCAATCCATAAACTCACCCTATCTTGTCCCTAATGATAAAACCTGACTTTCTATCAAGTAATGCAATCTACTTGACTAAATACATCTTTACAATTCTTAATACTGTCCCTGGAAGATCCTAAAATGGCTGCATTGTGTGCCTAATTGCTGTGTCTATGACAGACACGGCCTATCACATCTGTGGCTGCGCTCAGAGTGGCGACTCTAATTAGGAACTGACATAGTGCTTGATAGACCAGCCAACTGACAGGCCAGCTGACTGCAAGGCACTATAGACAAGTCTACTGGCCAGATTTCCTCTCAGGGTCATGTGTGTCATGACAGGGCAACAAGGGATAGTGTGCCCTGTCTGAACCCCACCTCTTTCCCTGCCTACTTACAGTAGATGCCCTAGGCGGCAAAACCATAACTTGGAGACAGTCCCTATGCTGAGTACGTGCACAGGGAAGGGAAGGGAAAGACGAACACAGACAGAACAAACACAATAGCAGAATAGTCAGCAAGCCAAGTCAAGAACAGGAGGTCACGTCAAATACCGAGGGGAATCACAAAAGCGTAGTCTAAGTCCGAAGCCAAAATCCAATATACCAATAATCAACAGCAAGGTCCAACACACAGCACTGATCTCAGAAGACTAATCACAGGCATCTGAGTGAGGCAGTTGCCATCTTTAAATAGCCCGCCCAGGATCATGTGATGTGGCCAGCATCACATGACCTGAGGCGGAGCAAGCTGTCCAAACAATATGTAAAGTAGCCATGTGGTGTGATCAGCACCACATGGCTAAACCCAAACAGAGAATTAACTCATGAAGTGCTGGCTGACAAGACCAGCACTTCAATTCCCTATTGCTCGTCTCTAGGGGGGCGGAGAGGTCCGGCGACGTCGTGCAGAGGGAGCGCGACGCCGACCTCGCGTGACAATGTGATCTTCTATCTTCATCTTCCCTGCCCTTCTTTCCTCTCACTAGTGTTCTGAATTTAATTGTAAAATGGTGAGTGCCATTTTGCACAAAAGGGAATTGCCAAAACGTTGTCTTTGGAAGTAGACTTCTTTGGAAAATTATAATGAAACCAATTTGTTTAGAACCAATTCGCTCCTTTCTATGCAGTAAAAATCTAATGTTTTGCTTGTATCTTCTTCAGTTTTCGAGGATGCTTCCTGCTTTACTTCTGAAAAATTAAGCTAATGAAGAAAAATAAATTATTATACTAACAAATCTATTGTTGATTCTCAGTAAAAATATATTTTAAGCAGTTGTCCATTTTCATCTGCCTTTTCTGTCAGACACTCCCAACAGGGCTGGACCTGTGAAAGGGAGCCAGCTTGCTCCTCACTACTGGATTCGCTCACCCACTGCTGCTACCACACACATCCAGTTTGATGGCCGCTGAGGCTGGTGACTGGTGCAGCATTGATTTGCTCCCTTCTAGCATCATGGCAATTGGTCATGGGGCACAGGTGACCGCTGCAGGCCATTCATTGTGTAGGTAAACCTTAAAGAGGACACGCACTCACACGAGCACTGTGTCCCCTTCACACAGGTGCTTGGGAGGTGGACACCTAATGATCTGTTTGATGACTTGTCATGAGGGTACATCTTCAGAATCATGAAACCGAAGAACCCCTTTAAAGCTGCACAGGATATCACACAATTATTACATTTAAAACATTTTCTACACCTAAAACAGACGTAGAAAATGAATTTGAACCCCACCCATGCCACTTCCACTCTTTTTAGACCTGGCATGAAAAGTCACAGATTGCAGCGCAACTAACCATTGTGCCACATTCTGTGCCTGAAATACCCCTTATATGTTGGAGATACAACAGCTTACAGTTTAGTCTATTGCTATAGTGACCTCTGCTAAATTGACGGCAGTTTATTGTTGTGACACTAGAGGTCGCTGTTACTAATGCTTACTATGTAGTCTCTCTATGCATTTTCTATGATATGTTGTATTTCCTGTACATTAAGAAGAACTTACTGATTTCTGTTTTCTGTATGCTATCCACCATGTAAGGTGGACTTCAGTTATTGCATGCACGTTCCAATAAACCCAGTTCCTGTTAGTCCACAATGTCTGATCTAAACTGACTCCAGCACCCAGCAACCATACTCTGCAACATAATATAGGCATATTTCAGGTTAATGAATGCCGCCCATAGTGTATGTAAAATATATGACCTCCGTTACATCTCTTTAGAGGTTGTTACCCGTTTTCCCAAACTGCTGAATTCCAAATTTGCCTAGTTATACAGTGATAAATCCCTTCATACAGTATAACTAGACCAACATGCCAGTCAGGGTTCTAGAAAAGAGAATACTGAATACTGATAGTTGAAATTTTTTGTATAGATGGATAAAATGATGAATATGCATAACCCCTTTTACTGGAGGAAAGAAGTAAGCAGGGTTTTTCTATATAGTTAAAAAAAAAAGGGTATGCTGATACATACCACCATGACAGAGGCCAAAATGACAGTCTTGGCCTTCATCAGGGAGATGAGGGATGACTATGTTCTTTTTCTCTTAATATGCAAATTGGGCCGTCTGTGCAATAAGGGAGTCACCATTGCTCTTGTTGCACCCAAACCTCTTCCTGTGGCCTGCCCCTCCCTTGCAGCTTTGATTATAACTTAGGAATGGAGCCTCAGATCAACAAAAGAACAACCTAATTTTAATCAGGTGAACCTCAGCTATGTGTCCATGTTAACAGTTTGATAGGGAGGTCACTGTCAACAGATTCCCTTTGAAGGAGTTGCCCTATGAACAACATTTATCACCTATCAACAGGATAGGTGAAAAAATGTATGTTCACTGGGGTCCAACTACTGGCCCCCAACGATCTTTAGTTCCCTCTGTGAATGGGGCAATAATTTGCATACATGGTCATCAAGCCATTCGCTGTCTACGGGATTACAGAGTGAAGTTCTTGGCTATATCCATCAGTCCCATAGAAGTGAGCTGTATGCGCACTATGGCATTATTCACCCAACAGACTCAGGACCCACAAACTCATGATCGTGAGCACCTCTCTACAGTATGTTGTTCGTGGACCAGTCCCAATACCCGTAAATTTCTGCCTGTTTTCAAACTTTTTGGTGTCTGGGTAGCTTATGGCAGTGTAGTTAGGGCTTTCATTACATTGATATTGTATGTTTGCCAGGATTTGCACTTTAACAAACCTGTGGTGGCTACACTTACCATGTGACCATCTAACTGGTCAAGTTGCTCAGCAGATACTACATCAAGGATATTATAAGGGACATATCCCTCCTCCCCAATCCTGTTTCTCAATTTCCACCATTGTGCATTGTCCTTCAGAACCTATGAAATAAGAGTTCAACTTTTTACAGATACAGTACAGATTCTCCTTCGTTGTCATATACAAGCCCCTGATTATAGATCAAGCTTACCTCCAGGACTTCATCTTTCAGGACTGACAGCTCCTTGCTATTTTTAGCAGTGAAGTCATAACGAATTTTGACGCACTTCTTTTGCTGTTCCGGCAATGGTGCATTATAACTGTTTATAAGAGATATACACTTTGGTAGTGTTATTTTGTTTTGTGCATTTTTTACCATTCATACAAAATCTTATGTTTTATGGATAAGAACATAAGGACACATCACCACCCACCTTGTAAATTTTGAGCTTGAGTTATACTCTGGATTTATTTCTAGAGGAAGGTTCTGTTGTTTAAATGATGGTGTCCTGTAAGGATTTCCACTACGAGGAGGAAGCTGAGAGACAATGTGAATTTAGAATATTTTTGCATCAATTAAGATAGCAAGATAATGAAGTAGAAAAAAATCTGCTTTACATTGGTTCCGAGTAGATGAATATATGTCTTAATTTTTTTTTGTGGAAATTTGTAAAAAACAAAAACAGTTTGTACCTGAATTGGTTCTCCATTAATCGAAGTTGCTCCAATTACCTTCAAAGTCGGTATATAACACCCTCTAGTCTCCTAGGAGTCAAATTTGTTTATGAAGGGATATGATCTTTTTTGTTATTTGTTTACAAATTTTTGCTCTTTCTCTCCCCCATCTCCTTAAAGGGGTTGTCCGGGTTCAGAGCTGAACCCGGACATACCCTTATATTCACCCAGGCAGCCCGCCTGAACAGGGCATCGGAGCATCTCATGCTCCGATGCCCTCCTTTGCCCTGCGGTAATTAGAGCAGGGCAAAGGCATTTAGCCGGTTCCCGGTGACGTACTGGGCTCTGCCAGGCGGAGGCTTCCGCCCAGCGGTGAACCCGGTGACGTCACCGGCGCTGATGGGCGGGCTTTAGCGCTGCCCTAGCCAGTAAAACGGCTAGGACAGTGCTAAAGCCGGCCCATTACAGCCGGTGACGTCACCGAACTCACTGCCAGGCGGAAGCCTTCGCCCGGCAGTGTGTTATGTAAACAAAAGAGCCCTTCTGTTACACGCCCAGTCCTCCTGTACCGCATTCACTGCTTCCTGTAGTCCTCCCTTCCATAATGGAAGCGCTCATTAGTATTCACCCCATAAGACTCACTGACATTTTCCTACTGCTTTGGGGGGGGTGCGTCTTATAGGGTAAAAAATATTGTATATGAAGTTCATGGATTTATCATTATTAATTAGGATTACACTTTTCATAGGGGGCTGGAAAAGACATTCTATATAAATCCCAATGCCTGCATAAAAGTTGGTTGGTGCATTCCTGTGGTTTTTTGCAGTTTAACCCATGCAGCATTGAATGTGGACATAGGGTATGTATGAACTCCTCACAACTTACTTTTTGCAGACTATATTTTATTTGCATAAGGACTCTGCTGGAGTATTTATTTTGGTCATAAATTTGAATATTTGTACACTTTTTGCTAATCATTCTTTGCTACAAAAAGTTGCATTAAGGTAGTTGTGTGTATTAATTATCAGGTTATATTTTTATATACCGTATGTTTTGCGCTCTCAGGAAATGTATAGTTTGGTAACCTAGAAGCAGTTTGTAAATGTAACACATATGTGGATAATGACCATATATATTGCACGGCTTCTGTTCCAGCACAAGCTCTTGATATATGCACTTGTGATATATATGAGATTTGCATACTTTGATATATTACATTTAAGTTGTTTTTATGTGTAAACTTCTGCTTGGATTTGTGTTTTAGGTGCAAATGCTTGTTTTTTGCATTTTTTATAAAATAATTTCTGTCACAAAGTTACCTGAAGGTGAACATCAGGTTGTCTGCTTTTGGGAAATAACCAGGTTTATGGACTTTATAGTTCTTTTGATTTAGTGAAGGTATATGAATGTAAATTTAGGCTTAAGTAGTATGTATGAACTCAACATGTTGAACTTTAACTTTTAAAGGGGTTCTCCAAGTTATATTTATTGATGACCTATCCTCAGGATTAGTCATCAATATCAGATCGGCGGGGGTACAACACCCGGCACCCCCGCCGATCAGCTGTTTGAAGAGGAGGCGCGCTCCCTACCAGCGCTGCCTCCTCTTCATTGTTTACATCCTAGCCGTAACATGGGTAGCGGTGAGTAGGTGTAATTACACCTAACCTCCCCATTCATTTCAATGGGAAGGATCGCTCTCATACGCTGGTAGGGCGCGTGCCTCCTCTTCAAAGAGCTGATTGGCGGGGGTGCCAGGTGTCGGACCCAAGCCGATCTGATGTTGATGACCAATCCTGAGGATAGGTCATCCCAGGCTTTGGGCTTGTTTTTTAATAACTCAACCAACCCCCTTAAATAACTGACCGACCTCTTCTTTGGAAAGTGGTTTAATAGGCTCTGGTGGGAGTCCTATATCTTGCTTCCAAGGTGCTCTCTGAAAGACTTCTTTTGGAGGTATCCATCCATTAAGAAATGTTGGTATGTACTGTGGGATTAAAGGTTCCTTTGGCCATTCTGCCCTGAAAAAATTAAATGGCAAAATGCTTTACTTGCCCGAAATGCTCAAAAAAGTACATTGAATATTGTACCAATGAAGCTGAATAATTTGTCACAAAGTGTGACAAATTATACAGAATATTCCAATATACTAAATTTCCTACCGATATAGTTAAAATGGCAGGGCAACGTGTCTACTGTTACACACAAAGAGGCATAGTGCATCCCTAAAAATTCCCAGACCCAGTACCTACTTGCATGGTCTCCCTAGTCAGTGACCCCCCCAACTGGGCGGCAGTCCTTGCACTGAAATATGCATTTGGATAACACACAAGCAGGGAACAGCAAACAGGCAGAAAGTAGTCATGTGGAAGAGGGTCAAAAACTATGGAGGAAGAAGTACCAAAAAACACCAGAAGCAAATGATACAATCAACACGCCAAAAAGTCAAGAACCAGGAGATCAATGCAATACCAAATCACCAGAAGCCAAGGTGTACTCACAAAACCAATCCAGATATTCACAAGCTAGAGTATTCTTCAGAAATACCACAAGGGAACAGCAGGGGGAGCAAGTAATTAACAGTCACCTGCTCATTCAGGAGCCTGCCTTACGTAGTGTGCTGGCAATCACTAGCTGTTGGCTTCCCTGCATGTCGGGTGGAGCTAAGAGCTGAGCGTGCTGATGCTCTGATGCCCCCATGTGCCTCTACATTGGCCCAAGACTGAGATAGCCGCACCACTGCTTTTGTTCCCCCCTGGCAACTGGATGCTACATACATACTTGCACAAAAATGCATGATTGCCAAAGAGGAGAAGCAGACAGAGAAAAACAAATGTAAAAAATTACCAATTCATATATAAACTAATGTCCCTTCCACCCACAGCTGGTTGGGGAAGGGGGTAGAGAGAAAACCAAGAGGAGAAAAAAAAACCCATATCCAACCTTGCCAAATTTTTAGGTGTTTACTCCGACCAAACGGGAATACTGTGGTACAGCGGAGTTAATAGGTGTATTTGAAGAAAAACCCTCCTCCAAAAAACGTAGATTTTGGAACATTCTCAAAATATATGGATAAAATTTGCCCACAGCGTCTACAGCTGGAGGTCGGGTTAGAGCTACTGTTATTTTTGCCGACTTATTCTTGACAAAACTGCCGGTGTGTAGTATAGCTGATGTACAATTTTTAATTGCATCAATTTATAGTTATTACTGCATGATACATTTTGAATTGACTTTATCGCTGCTCTCCCAGATTTCCATCTCATTAAGAGTTAGATGTTCCCTCAGGAAGTCGGTGGCATCTTGCTCAACAGAGGACAGGTGATAGATCTTCCTAACTCTGGTCCTCCAGAGCTCTGAATTAGCTACAAGAAGGAACATCAAAGCAGATTGTAGTGTATTAGCAAGATTCACATCTTAAAGCATATTTATATACGTAGTGCTGGCTTCTTTATCTCTATGATCAGATCTATGCATTACAGCCTATAGCTTTCAGCTGTGGTGGGCCAAGTAGTTTGGTTGGCTTTCTGACTTCAGATATCAGGACATTTTTTTTGGTTGCATGAATAGCTAAGTGTATAATGCGCATATAATTCAACCCTAGAGTTAACCCTTTCAAGACCAGGTGATTTTCATTTTTTTTTTATTCCCAGGCCCCCCCTTCCACCCAAAGCCCATACCCGTATATATATTTTTTTCAAAATAATATTTATTGGGTTTGTTATAAAATGTTATACAGCATTGCAAATCTCAATACCTCACAGGGCATGTAAAGGAAAAAACAAAACAAGAAAAGATGGAAAATGATAATACAAATTATCATAATGATTCAAGACTTAAAGGGGTTGTTTGGATTCAGAGCTGAACCCGGACATATTTCTATGTTCACGCCTCTGTCGCATCAGAGGATGAAATGATCCTTTTCCCTGCGCTGAACGAGAACTTGCTTTTTGTGGGACCAGATGTACTTTCTAATGGTTGCATACAATGTGGTGGGAAGCAGGAAAGAAAAATCCAAATGACCATTCCGCCACAGCTTTATGGTGTTTTTTTTACACCATTTCCTATGCAGTAAAACTGACCTGTTACTTCTATTCTCCAGGTCATTACTATTACAACAATACCACATGTGTATAGTTTTTTCTTAGGTTTTAATACTGAAAAAAAAATTCCTTTGAATTGCCATTTTAATTTTTATGTGTTATGTGGCAATTTTTGCAGGACAATCTGTCGTTTCACTGATACCATTCTGTGGTGTGTATGCCTTTTTGATCCTTTTTTTTTTTTTTTGAAGCAACCAAAAAACGTCATATTGTTTTCTGTATGGGATAAATATTTTTATATTTTAATAGTATGGACATTTTCGCATGTGGTGATGCCTATGCTGTTATTTTTTTATATTATTTACGGATTTTTATTTAAATTTTTGGAAAAGGGGAATGATTTTAATTTTTATATTTTTTCTTTTTCTTTTTTTTTTTTTATATTTTTTAGACTTTTTAATAGTTCCCCTAGAGAACTATAGCAAACAATCATTAGATTGCTTTTCTCATAGACTCCTATACATTAGCATTGGAGTCTATTAGAATTACACCTAGTTCCTATGGACCCCTGTCACAGGCAGACTCTCCATAGGAACTATTGTGCAGCAGCCCTGTACCACTCCTGAGTACAGGGGCTGTTGCACACTACATCCAGCTCCCCCGACCTTCGCCGGGGATAGCTGGAGCACGTGCTCCCTGTCTTTAACTTCTCAGGTGCCGTGGTCACATTGCAGCCAGCGCTCACATGTGCAGCCACACAGTTGGCTTGATGAAGGACTCCAAATGTTATAAGCCTGAAATGTCGCTACACTGATGTGCACTAACCCATCTTGCTGAATAAATCCTACACTTTGATATCATTAACTGGAGTGCTGTCTGAATATTGTGTATTTTGAGGGGTTAAATGTATTTGATCACCTTTGTTGACGATCGCTTACATTAGTCCTGGGTGCCTGTGGTTTAAAACAGCAGGCACCCAGCAGCTATGCCATTTTTAAAAGTTTGACTGCCGAAGTAAAATTATGTTGTGGTCGGGAAGGGGTTGAATCTCAGAAAAACGTAAAGCCATGGATGGTATGGAAAGCTATGAACATTATAATGTTTACTTTCACTGATGATCTATAAAAGTAATTACCAATTCTAGTGGTCCAAAGAGAAAATGGACCAGTTCACCAGAACTAGGGTTCCGAATATATTTTCTTAACTTGGCCTGAAAAGGAATATAACAATTTTCTGTTAAAGTAAGCAGTCTTCAGTAGCTAATAATATTATTGATGTGGAGAAAAAATACAGTTTATCTAATTTACATTTGTAAGGCATGCACAATGTGGGGTACCCCTTCAGAAGGGATGTCCAGCCAATATTACTTTTAATGGTCAGAATGGTATAAAAGAAACAAAAGAAGACATACTCGCCCCATTGATCTCCCACTGATCTTGTTTCAATGCTCCCTGGGTCCCCACTGGTCAAAACACAGGAAATGACCCGCCTTAGCTAGTCTCTGGCTTAGTGGTCACTTCCTATGTCGAGAGGGACTAAGTACAGACCAGTATGGCCTGGAAAGTGTCAGAACAGGAGCGATGAGAGTTCGATTATGTTAAAGAGGACCTTTCACCGGTCCTGACATTACTATAAGTACCTGGTACTGTAGGGCTTGTTCAGGGGATGTCCTCGCACTTATGTTTTTTTTTCCGATGGGCTGCTCCATTCCCCTGCTGTGCCCCCGTTCTGGTTTCCCGTCCTGTATGCTAATCTATACCATTGGTACAGGGAGGAGGAGACGGTCGTGTTTCTCAGGGGGCATCTCCTTCTCCCTGGCTGTGAGCTGTCCAATCGCAGCTTCTTAACACACTTCTTCTCAGTCAGACTCTACTTAATTCTATCAACTTTTGAAGGTCACATCTTTGGAAAATATTCTTGAGACAAATTTTCTGACAGAATAGGGCTCATGCACTCAATCGTATGTATTTTGCGGTCTGCAAAAAATATGGATGACGTCCGTGTAACATCCAACATCCGTGTTGCATCCGTTTTTTTTTTTTTTTTGTGGATCAATTGTGACAATGCCTATCCTTGCCCGCTAAACGGACAAGAATAGGACATGTTCTATTTTTTTTTGTGTGTTTTTTGTGGGGCTAGGGAACATGGTGTGCTGTCCGCATTTTTTGCAGACCCATTGAAATGAATGGGTCTGCATTGTATCCGCAAAAAAAGAGGGAACGGACACAGAAACATCCTTGCATCCTTTTTTTGAGGATCCATTGTAACAATGCTAGTCTTTGTTCATCAAATGGACAAGAATAGGATGTGTTCTATATTTCTGCAGAACCGACATGTGAGCATGCGGACACAGAATGCACACAGAGTAATTTTTTTTTCAGCCCCATTGAAATGAATGGTTCCGCATACAGACCAGTAAAAAAACGGAACATGTCTCTAGATAGAAGCAGAAGTAGACTTTCTAAACTAAAACATGATTGGAAGAAAACAGTTTTCATGGCCAAATGAAATGTGAAGCTCTTGGGCCCCAGTGCAAAATCTGCAACAGGTCTCTGCACTTATCAAGTGCCATTTGTAATTTTGTTATCTTGAAGCAGGGGGTGTATGGTCCTCTCAGACAACAGAGATCAACAGCACCCACTATAACAACTCCCTGTCCCTGACTATCCACATTGGTCAGTGGTTGGGAGTCTAGAGATGAGCGAGCATGAGTGTCATTTTGCGTATTTGCGTACGCATTTTAAAATTCCTACGCTATTCATATGCATATTTTAATCTATACGCAAATGTGTATAGATTAGCGTACAAATAGCGTACAAATTGAATTTACCTCAGAGCAGACAAAAAAATAAAAAATGCACGTCTCTCAGATCTTCCTCTGGGCACTGCCACCACTCTTCAGCACAGAACGGTGCCCTGCACTGCGTTCTAAAGACATCGCGTCAGGTGGAAGTGCGTACCAGGTCCTGAAGCTGTCAGGACCTATTGCAGCACCATCTCTGGGTGAAGAGGACCAGGGAACAGTGAGTAATGCTAGCACATGTAAAAAACTAGTATATATTGGTGGCTCACCAGGCAAAAGATGACAGATTAGAGGTGCTACAAATCACTTAGGCTATACCCTCTGCCAATAAAGTGTAAGTTGTGTATAAAATAAAGTTTTGTGATGAGCACTCTCAACATCCGGTATTATTAAAACTAATTTATTAGTCCAAGTAGGGTAAATTAATTATGGGATATAAAAAAGATATTATAAAATGTTAAAATAGACAATACAAAATTGACAATATAAAATAATATATATATAGGATATATCAAACATCAAATATATCAAATATATCAAACCAGCGCTGGTAGATGAATATAACAAAGAGATCCAATATTTAGTTGAAAATATAAAGCTGTGCAAGAATGAATCTAAACAAAGGGAAACACAGGGAGAAAATTTTGAACATCTTGAAGGTGTGAATGAGGCATACGGCTACAGCTATGACTGTGTTTGAGATACAATGGCATGTTAATCAAGTATCCTAGCTCCAGGCCAGAAGAAAACTTGACAATCTTTGTTTTTGTTTGCCTTGAGCAAAAAAGGATTGTTTATTATGGAGCATACATTAAAGGGGTTCTCCGGGAATTAAGAAAATGAAAAAACTTAAATATTACTTCATGATAAATATATTCCCAAATACCTTTCATTAGTTATAACGGCTCATTTTGTCTAGGGAGCAATGATTAGGAGAAACAAAATGTCCGCCGTCCTATTAGTACACACAGAACCTGTCCTAATCACACAGGAGGACAAGTTACTTCACAACACTGAGATAAAGAGCTGCCCTCATCCTCCTCTCTGCTCTGATTGTCAGGGACTATGGTTCTGAATACAGAGGATACGATCTTTAGCTGAATCTCTGTAGGAATGGAGGAGACCTGAAGTACAGAGAGGAGCTGGGGATGAGGCTGATGAGCAGCAGCTCTTCGTTCGAGTATGCAGTCTCCATTACCACAGTCTGTCCTGTCCGTTCTCTCTGTACTTCTTGTCTCCTCATGAACTCCATTCCTACAGAGATTCAGCTAAATATCATATTAAACTGTAGTCAGCATCATAATCGCTGACAGTCAGAGCAGAGAGGAGGATGAGGCAGCTTCTTGGCTCGGTGTTCTCAAATAACCCGTCCTCCTGTATGATTAGGACAGGTTCTGTGTGCACTAATAGGATGGCGGCCATTTTGTTTCTCCTAATCATTGCTCCCTAGACAAAACGAGTCATTATAACCAATAAAAGGTATTTGGGAATATAATTATCATGAAGTAATATTTACGTATTTTCATTTTCTTAATTCTTGGAGAACCCCTTTAAATTTATTTAATTTCTTTCCACGTACCTCCATCTCACAGTTGAAGAAATGTATCTCAGGTTTGTTTTGGTCAGACTCTCGACATACTAGAAGAAGCAGGTGAGGATAGCGACGAGGACCTTGAAGGCTACGGCAGTTTTGGACTATGGAGAGGGGGACATTTTCCAGTTCTTTCTGTCATAAAAGAGAAAACAGTGTCCATCATTATACTCTATATATGTTGTTATAAAGTTAACATCTGCTAACAAGGATTTTCTTCATATTCCTGGACTGCCGATACCGGTGCCTATATTTTATAGTGTTAGTGGATGGTATGTAGAGAGCAAGATACCTGAGTGTCACATTATAGAAGGCTGATTGGTGTGTTTGTTACTTGAAGAACCATCTCCTGGGCCCAGATCTTGTCCTTCGATTCCAGCTGAAATAATCGCTTTATGGCATCTTCTACAGTGCTGAGGGCATCATTATGACCCATCTCAAATGTTGCCAAATGCTTGGAAAACAGTAAAAAAACATTGAGTTTTCCATCAGTTGTGAAGGATTTCTGATAGTATTGAGAGTACATTTGCGTAGAACAGAAACATTCACGTGATAAAAAGTTGTAGTTTTTCTACAGGTTGGAGAGCACTGTCATAGGAATTTATTGATCCATATGCAGCGACCAGGCCGCAGGGGGGACACTTGAGTGTGCTAATGGTGAGCGGATGGGTGTAGTAGTACTCACAGTTCCGCAGCTCCCTGGGCCAGCATGCAGTGATAGGAAGGTTGGGTGACACCAGTTCCTTCGGGGCACTCTCTAGTTGGTACAGGGGCTCCCGCCAAATGGTGGTTTGAGGTGCCCTTGATGGTCTGTGTTTTTAAGGTGTTGTGTGTCAGGGTCCCTGTGAATTTGTGACGCCAGTTTGGTGCAAATAGGTGATGAGTTCGCACAATAAGGAGACCAGTTTTCTTAACAAACTCCTAGTACTTTACTGAAGCTGATCCAAAAGTCATCAATGTGCACAACAGACATTTATAGCAGAGCAGCTTCTACACTGATTCAGGTTAATTCCCAAAAATTGCATATGGGGAAGTTTTACTCTATAACAATCAATATTTCTCCCTTGTTTCTCCAAGCTGGAAGGATGTAATATGTGAGATGTACTGTATAGTCCAGGGGTGGCCAACCTTAAAGACACAAAGAGCCTGAAAAAAAACATATGACTACCAGGAGCCACAAGCTATACATTTACACACGAGTCACCATATTTTTGCCCTATAAGATGTACCTAGGTTTTAACA